>CM076569.1:872692561-872993577 GCA_034641835.2 Pinus albicaulis
TTAGGGTCCCATGATTTGGCAGATTGGCAAGTCAAATGATAGGGTAACATCAAAACAACTTTGGAGCCCTAGGACCTAGCCTTCCTGGACTGAGAGAGGGCTCTCTCTATTTGTGCAAAATATGTAAACTTGTTTGTTTTCTTTGTATTTGATTTTAGGCTAGTTGTTAAGTATGTTTTGGTTTGTTTTAGGTTTTTTGAGGGAGAACTGATCAAAGGATAACTAGATCAAAATTTTGTCAGATCAATTGGGCTATGGGGTCGATAAGGTCGAGACTGCCTCAAAGGGTGGACAAGGTATATTGCAGGGCTGATTTGGTTGAGATAAATGGATTCTTTTAGGTGAAGTGAAATGAGATGGACACTAATTTTGTGAGAGACAAATAGGTTTTAAGCATAAATAGTTTTACAGCAAACATCCATGTGGTAGGGCTAACCATTAATCACTATAAATGAAACTCAAACTGATAGATGCATAAAATGAACATTCATGTGATACATAGAAGTATAAGACCCTCTAACTTTGGGAAAATCACCTTCAGAGTTTTGGGAAAACAAATAAGACAAAAAACAACTCAATCTATGAAGAGGGAACTCCTAAACATCATATTTTGAGCTATCGGGAACTTTGAAATAAGATTGCAGAGCATGGGCAAAGGGCAAGATCGAAACAAGACCTCTTTGGTTTAACTAGGACAATCAAATATTCAGAGAAAGGTTTCAGTGATGGGGTTTTGGTTAGCTATGAGTAAGCAGGGCATACCGTGAATCATACTAGATAGCATACATAATAACCATTAATGAAATTGATAACAAGTTCTTAGGGTATCAAAGAGAAGTTAAGAATTCTTTGACATAACCAAGAAAGAAGAAAAACATAGAAGCTGTAATGAATCAGGAAACTTGAGGTGCCTCCATGGGCATGTCTCAAATCTATTCTTTACTGACCTACAGCAAGCAAGAAGCATGAAAACATGTATGATAAACTAAGGAAACATAACAGATAAGGAACACAATACCATTCACCAAGCCATGGAATCCTACAAACAGTCCTCCTCCACCATCCAAGTCAAACAAGAAATCATCCACTTCATGAGACAAAGTATTTCTTCAAAGCTTGTAATACTATGTATTGCTCTATAACATCAAGTTCAGCCTCTTGTTACAATGAATTCTCTTGGAATATATAGGCCAAAGAGAAACAAACCCTCCTAGAGCATCTAGAAGGCCATTGGCCTAATACAAATATCTGATTTTGTCCTTGAGGCTTTGCAAAGCCCAAGGCACAAAATATCTTCAAAAATATATATTTAAGCTAATAATAGAAATAAAATTGACTTTTAATCACTGACATGGTGATAAAAATAGCTAAACACACATTTGGAGGAGCATATTCAGAAAACTGCCTTTTTAGCCAAAATGCTACAGGAGCATAGCAGTAGAAAGAATCCTGTTTTGAAAACAACTTTTGAGGGACCTCCCGATGTTGAAACGAGGCATGTGATAGCTCGTTGGAAAGCCCTAGATGTCTAGTTTTTGGAACTACTTAATTTTTCAAAAACGGATCCCTATAAGTATGTCAAAAGGTGGAATGAGTGAAAAAACCTAGGGGGGTCTCATCTGCTGATATGTGAAGCAGAAAGGTGAATTTTGACTGATTTTTGCTTTTTTGGGGGACCAAAACACCTCCTTTGGATCTGAAAATTTGTGAGTAGCTACCCCCAAATTTAATCCATCCAAAAAAATGACTTTCATGAGCTGAGGATGCTCCTAGCACCCATGGCAGCACCTAGAAAAATGTGCAATTAGGGCCAAAAAACACAAAAAACAAAATCATGTCAAAATTTGCTCAATTTTGGCGAGCAACCCCCTTATGGCTTCTTAGAAACATGCAAGGAAGCTGAGGCCAAGATTTCAAGCCAAGATATTCCTTTCTCCACTTTTTCTACTGGGCGCCTCTTTCGGGCAGTTTTGAGCCTTTCTTGAGCAAGTTTGAGCTTTCATCGAGAAAATTGGTTCAACTTCTTGTAGTGCCCGATCATCTTCCTTTGTAGATCGAAGTCTCTGTTTTCTTTCTCTAATTTATCCTCTAAATTATTGTTGGCTCTTTCAAGCCATGATTCTTTATCATTTTCTATTTCTTGGGCGAGCAATTGTGTGAGAGGATAATATCGAACTAGGGCTTCTTCTTCTTCCTTCTTTTTCTCCAAAGCTTTCCTAAGACCCATAGTCCTAGGCCTCTTTCTCATTGGCTTCTCTTCTTCTTCAATATCATCAAATTCTCCCATATACTCTTCAAGCTTGATTTGTGCTTTGTAGGCTTCCCTTTGGTATTTGAAAGCCCGGGCCTCATAAACTGCCCTTTGACCACTCATTTGTTTATTTTTCATTTGTAGAACATGTATGAGGTCCTTGGACCTTTCTAGATCAGCTTCTAAGTCATGAATTTGGGCTTTTCTGTTTTGAAAAATAGCCTCAAGAATTCTAGCTTCATCATCTCCAGCATCACTGTCTATTTGTATGATGTCAAACTCCCTTTCCTTTTCATGACTACTCTCCTACTGTTCCTCTTTTTCTTTACCCTTGCCTTGGATAGAATTCTTGGTCCTTTTCCTCTTTGGAAATTCAACAATACTCTTCTTAGGCAATTTTCCTCTACTTCTTAGTGCTCTTGTGACATTGCTAATCACTGCTGGAGTGGTTTTCTTCTTTGGGGATTTGGTGTTTTTAGGTTTCACCACTTTTGGAGGAAGAGTCATGGCCCCTTGCCTAGGAGAGGTAGCTAGCACGTGCTCTTGGCTGTGTTGAGGAGAAGAGAGAGGAGGTTTCATTACTTGCATTTGTTCAACTTGATTTTTCACATCGCTGCCTTCATCATCATCTTCTTTGCTGCCCTGCTTCATTGTTTTCTCAATGTTTTGAGTTTGTTTAGATCGCCGCCTCATCATCTCTTTTTCTCTGCTTGAATGCCTTCACTCGTCTCGCTCAGATCGCTCTTGTTTACCCTCATTACTGTCTTGAGCTTGTTGAGGGCTGCCTTCATTAGGACTATCTTCATTGATATTTTGCATGCTGTGACCTCCTTCACTATTCTCCTTAGATTCTATGTGTGGGCTACCATCATGATCACTGCTTTGCTGGGATCACTTTTTTCACTGTCTCTTTGATTGGTTTCATGAATTTGTTGAGGACTGTGGTGTTCCTCATCGCTGCTTTGAAAATTTTCCTTTTGCTCTTCATCACCACTAGCTTGCTGCTCTTCATCATCACTACTTTGCACCTCTTCCTCAATACTACTTGTTTGGTTCCAACTGATGATGTCAATTAGAGTTTAATTTAATGTCAACCCGGGAAGGTAAACTTAGAAGTGCTTATCTAAAATATATAGATCTAGAAAGATTCCTAATTTGTCCAAGATCTTAAAGTCCCCTTACAAGAACATATTCATTAAGATCTCTTTCAATAACTAATCACACCTAGATCTAACAATTGTTTGAGATCTATAGTTCTCTTACAAGAACATATTCTACAAGATCTCTTCCAACATTAGAACATCTAATAAGAACTTAAAAGCTGAAATAAAATAAACCTAGATCTAATAATTGTATGAGGTCTTACAGTTCTCTTACAAGAACACTTTCAAATAAGACTCTTCCAATATTAGAACATTTAACAAAGCTTAAAAACTAAAATGAAATAAACCTAAATCTAATAATTGTATGAGATCTTATGGTTCTCTTACAAAAACACTTTCAAATAAGATCCTTCCAATATTAGATCATTTAACAAAGCTTAAAAACTGAAATCAAACAAAAACATAAAATAAATCATACCTAAAATAAACAAATAAGCATGCAAGTGAGGCCATCGGGGCCCTCCATAACTCCACAAGCACACCACTTTAATGGAGACTCAGATGTAGAGGCAAAATCGAAGTATGAATCCTTTATTTGAAAATCTCCATTACAAACCAACTCTAAGCTTCTAAGATTACATACTCCAAAATTCTAAGATTACAAAACTTCAAGATTACAATATTACAAAGACTTCAACATTCCAAATGGAGGAGATTGTACTCCTATTTATACAATGGGATGAGTAACAAACTCATAATGATCATCCACTAATCTCTCTTTTAGTTCCATACATCTCTCAACCATATAGACACATAACCCCTTTTGTCCTTTATCTTCTCCATGAGGTTTATCTTCTCAAATTCGAATTTGATCCTTTAAGGCCACATAAAGGTGTCTTGGAAGCTTCCTTGGAACCTACACATGTCACAAAAACAACCCACTTTCCATATATAATGTAAAATATATTATTTTCTAATATTTAATCAAGAATTTCTCTCAAAAATGCTTAAAAATAAATAATATTTGGAAAATATAAATTAGACCCATTAATGGTGAATAATAGGGAAAATGAAGTGACATGGTGGTGAATAATGGGTGATAAAATGGAAGCATAGGTGAGAAAATGTATGGTAATGAGTGACATTTTGAAACCCAAACACTACTCTACTTAGATTCTTCATTATTTCCTGAGGATCATTCCTCCTAATCATCGTATGTTGCCGATGGTCACTTTTTCTTTCATCACTGCTTTGAACCTCTTCCCTTTGCTCTTCATCACCACCAACCTGCTGCTCTTCATCCTCACTATTTCCTTGCTCATTTTCACTGCTCTGTTTCTCTTCATCATCACTAATTTTCTGCTCATGGTCACTACCCTGTGATTTTTCACTTGGTTCATGTTCACTAATTTTCTTAGTGTCCCTATGTTCCTCATAACCACTAACCTCATGCCTGCTTTCATAAGACTACTCTTTTTCACTATTAATCATGGATGATGTTTTCCTTTTAGGAGTATTTTGACTTGATGGAGGAGAGACATAGTGAGTGGAGGGTGAGGAGGATATGTGAGATGGGCCATGAGATGAAGAGGCAATGGAAAAATCTGGATGAGAAATGAAAGTCTCCCAAGACACTCCTTTCTTTTCAAGCTAGTGAAGGATGATGATTTTGATGAGAGAATGATGGAAAAGAATAGCTTTTTGCTGAGCAGGAGGTCTCTTTTGAACAAGGGAGGACATATTGTCTATGCTTTTTCAGAGGAAGAAAGGGATATTTAGCAACTGAGTCCTTGTGAAATGCATGAGAAGCCTGATGTGATAGGAATAAATCCAGGAAAACCTCCCTTCACATGTGAAATACTTCATGATGAATCTCATGAGGGGGGCATAGCTGCTCAATAAGTGAGAAAAAGGAAATATAGCTTGGCAAGCATCCTAATGGTCTGGTTTTAAGAAATGTTTATAGTGATTCAGATCTAGGTATGCTTGTTTGAACCACTTTTCTCCTATATAGGGGATCTTAGTTGCTTTGGAGACAACCCTAGCAGTGAGTTTAAAGTCCGGACCTGCTAAGTGGACATGCTTTCCTTGAAGCCTCAGGGTGAACAGTTGTGTTAAGGGAGGGTAATTGGTGACCTCCTAGACTTTTTGGCAAAAATCAAGGCAACCCACCTCATGGAAGTTAAAAAGAACCGAAGGGGAGTCATTAATCTCCTGAGTTGTAATAGGCTCAAATATTTTGTGAAATCCACCCTTGCTGAATTTCTTTGGAGGCATAGATTTTTTTAGGCTTTCCTTCACTCTTTTATCAAAATTAGGCCTTCAAAATGAACTAAAAATATAACTCTCCTTTGAGCACTAATTTTCTCTTTTTAACTAGCAACTAGGTTCTTTTAATGAAAATGGGTTTTCCTTCCTAAGAACTGTTCCTTTTCTGCTTTGAAATCACTGAGTGTTGTCCTTTAAATTTTTACACCAAACAAAATTTTTAAACTGATAATAGGCACTTTCTTCCTTAAACATTGTTTTTTTGTATCTAGCAAACATGGTATTTTTAAGAACCAACTGTTTTTTCCTTTTAAAACTATGTTTGGCCTCTTAATAAAAACAAACCTTTCTCCTTTTAGAAAACTATTTTTCCTTTTTCAAAAACTATGCTTGGCTTCTTAATCAAAACAGGCCTTTGATATCAAACAATAGCCTTTTCTCTTCAATCACTGTTTCGTTGTATCTTTGTAAACATGGTGGTTTTTAGAATAAACAGTTTTTTTGCCTTCAATGGGACTGTGTTTTTATTCTTAACCCAATTGACTCTTAACACGTCTTCAAACTCAAAAAATTAGGCAAAGAGCACAGTAAATGCCTCTCAAAATATGTTTGTGCGCTTTTGGAGAAACTTTTGTTGGGAAAAGATCCAATTTGATGTGGATTGGAGGCTATTTGAGTGGTGCTACACTCATGTGCATAGGCGCGTAGCACTTGCATTCCGCGGTGGAGCTGTCGGGTCGGGCCCTGGGCGCCCTCTGAACGCCGCTATGTGTCAGGCCGGGCGAAGTTAACAGGCACGTCACGCTACTCCACAGGCTCATCGTGCCCAATGAAAAAAACTTCTGTGAGCACCTATAGGCGCGTCACATCCTGAAAACTTTGTAAATGGCTTTGCCCAAGATTCGAAAAAAATGTTTTTCTTTTGCCCTCTCGCACAATAAAAAATGATCTTTAATGTTGAGAGATTTATAGCTCCTTTTAAAACATTTTTGAAACGCCCTTTCTTCCCTCCTTCTGGTAATTTGACATTATGCCTTTGCCTTTGTTTTGAAATAAACTAACTTGCCCTTTTCAAACAACCTTGTTTTTTGAAAACTCCATTTGACATGAAAAAGGCTCTTACGGTGTATCAATGACACTTTTTCTCAACCACAGAAATATCACTAGGCAACCTGACCATCTGCTCATTTTGAAGGAGGTCTTATGCTTGACAAACTGCATGGGCGCTTGTCCTATACTCGATGTTTCAACCCCTTAAAGCTCTATCTATTTATTTGAAAAATGTTGTTTTCAACATTTAAAATTTTCTCTCATCATTTGGTGGAAGGCATTTCAAAACTATAATAGGCTTGTCTGAATAAAAGATGCCTCTTTTACATAAAACACATGTGTGAATTTATCTTTCTCTCAGTTGCAGAAATCACCTTTGAATAGAGCTTGGTGTACCCTTTTACCATTTAGATGAGGTTGCTTTAATAAAACTCTAGCCCTAGTTTGTCAGTGAATGCTCTTTCAAACATTATCTCTCAAACAACTATGGGCCCTCTTCTTATTTGTGAAGGAGGCCTTGTAAATACTGTGTCTTTGCATCTCTGTCTACCATTTGAGAACTATTCTTGAACAAGTTATATGTGTTCCCTCAATGTTTGATAAATTGTATGGATGCTTTTTTACCTCTGTCAACCAACTGGAAAATGTCCATTCACAAACTATTAGTGACTCTTTAGAAAAACTATGTTTATATTTCAAGAGAGATATTGTGCTTGTCATTCAAGGGGGGGTTTCTTTAGGACTGTGAGGGGTGCCCTTTCTCCTCTGGAAAGAGGTATTTGATCTATCAGTTTTTAACTTTTGAGAAAGGCTACCTTTTCCAAATCTAGGTCCTATGAGACTGTACCTTTACCCTCTACCTATCCTTTGAAAGAGGCTTCCTACACACAGTCTTTGTGACCCTTCAGACCTACCATGAGGCCTCCTACTTATCTGTTGATGGAGGTCCTGAAAACCATAAAACTTCATTCATTTCAAAACTGTGACCCCTCTATGTTTGTTTGAAAAATATAAATAGAAGGAAATAGTGAATCTCTGGTACTTATCCTTGATGAAATCATTTGAATCATAATGCCCTGTGCTTCATGAGGAACTGTCAGTAATGTAAATCCTTTTTTGCATAAAATTATTGTGCAACTTTCAGGGGAAAATAATGTGCTTTGTAAATGGTGAGCGCTCACTACCATGAATCCCTGAAACAACTCTTTCTTCCCTTGACTGTATATTCATAATGTGTGGTGAACTTGTCTGTGACAGCCTTTCAAATTTTAGTTCCTGATGA
The DNA here is from genome assembly GCA_034641835.2 of Pinus albicaulis. Lineage (NCBI taxonomy): Eukaryota > Viridiplantae > Streptophyta > Pinopsida > Pinales > Pinaceae > Pinus > Pinus albicaulis. Next base: position 872,700,516 of record CM076569.1, read on the forward strand.
AGTATAAGAAGCAGTTGTCCTTATTCTACTTTCACTGTGACGCCTAATTTTCTTTAAAGCCCTTATTGCCAGAAGACTAATATTGTTGTTTGTACAAGGCTGATTTGTAGGGCTGGCCACAATCTGCACTTTTCTCTAACTTCCATAGTAAAGCTTGACACAACATGAAAATTTCTCCTGAGGTGCTCTTTTTGCTCATAATTTGTTTAGTGTCATCAATCAATACATCCCTGCAGAGATGTAAAAACATATGCTTTTGAAGTTTGGAGGGCTTATTTGATGTTTCATGGGGATTGTGCCCAATCTTATCATATTTCTTCGCATAGCTGAAAAACTCCTTCTATTCCTCATTTCAAAATTCCCGAGCTCATAGAAACAAAACAAAGTGACCTCGGATGGTGCATGAACTAGGGATAAATAGGTTTTCTTCGCAACAACATAGCAAGGCATGATGGCTGACTGATATTGAAGACAGATTTTTTGGCTTAAAACGGTCTAGCCAAGGAATTTTCCCTAAAACACCACCACCTAGACCTACATGCTTTGTCATGGATTTTGAATGGCTTCTTGGGCATGAATAGGTTATCACATGATAAAGTTATTAGTGAGAGAGGGGTAGACACTTTGTTAAATGTTGGACAGTGAGTTGCATGAAAAACAAAGGATTTTGATGGTAGAGAGGCAAACTTATAACAACTATAGATAGGGAGGCCTTTGTGAATTGGGATAGGTAGGGAAACTAAAGTGTTTTTCTCATTATAGGCTGAAGGAGAGGGGTAGGAAGGAAAAAAATTGTTTGAGGTGTTTTTTAGATGAAAAATTGACAGATATAGATTAGCTTCTAGAAAACTCAGCCAAGGAATCTAGTCATCAAAATAGGTAAAATACCGATGACTAACATAACCTATGAGAACATGCTTGCTGCCCCTCCTTTCTTCCCTGGCTAATGCGTTGTCATGCTTCTTTTGATATTGGGCCTCAATCTTTGGGGTGATAGATTACGAAACTCAACCCCATTGTTAGGAATCCAAAGCAAAAGGGATTTACCCCTTAGGTATGAATCCAAAATTTTCCTTGCACTTAATGCAATTCCATAAGTAGCTTCCACCTTATTTTTTTCCTTTTTCTCTTTCTTTCTTTGACACACTTCCTTAGAGGGGAATCAATTGGAAATTTATGTTATTTTTTTCACCATCTCCTCTCCCTTCACCACTTCTTCCACCATGATTTCTATGATCATACCTTCCCCAAGACGATGAACGCGATTCCATCATAAGAATATAGGAGAGTAAGAAATAGAACAAATAAGAGTTTTGAGTGCTGTTGTGCTATCAAAAACTCTGTTTTGAGTCCCTCCCTTCAAATCTTCTTGCCAAAGTTATTTTCCAGTGTTGTTCTACCAAACATGTCCACCCTAAGCTATTCTCATTTATGCTATTCAAATATGCTTTTCAAAGTATGAAACTGAAAAATGAGATGATTTGGGGTTTCAAGTACTTTTGTAGAGAGCCAGGGGGGGGGGGGGGCCATTCGATAAATAGGGGCGGCAGGCCTCCTCAAATGCCAGTTGGCGTGGGGAGGCCATGTGGACACACTCTATCTGTTCCCTCCAAAATCAGCAAGGTATTTTACAACTTTATTTTTGATTTTATGCATAAAATTTTTCTCTTGCTGATCAGTGCTCTATCCTACAGATTCTAATGGGAATCAATAAATCTACATTTCTAATACAAACTGGAAACCTGTTTTCCATCCTAGGATGGTGAATCCAAAGGTGGTAAACTGTCTAGGATTCATTGTGTATTTTAAATATTTCCTTGTCATTAAAATAATTATTATATTTATGCTTAATATACTTTGAAAGTCTAAACTGTCTAGTAAAAATGAAACTTCTATTATGTATGCTATGATAATCTAAGTCACAAATGGAGGCTGGAACCTAGAAATCAATCTAATATTCTCTCTGCAATATTTCCAAGTAAATATGTTCTCAAAATTGCATTCTTGAAAGTATCTCATGTGGTTGACTATCTCCAAACCAAGTGACATATTGATCTTATGTTATATGTTCTTTTCTTGAAGTCAAAATTTATGGGACTTGTTCTATTCGTGTTCACAGCTTCTGCTTATGGGTGCAAGTCATGATCAATGGAAAAAAGTTAAACATGTTGTTCAATATGCAGTGTTTGCAACTTACCATCTAGCCCTTGAGTCTTGTTTCCTTGTAGATGAAGGTGCCACCTTGCCTGAACTTCCCTTGAAATTACCAATATTTTCTGCATTTCCAGACAAACAATTAAGTTTAGATAGATCTATTTCTATGATACCTAGCTCTGTTGTTCCTATTCTATAACAAAACCAATCGAGAGAAATGAAAAACCTGAAAATGTATAAGACAATGTCAACTGTCTTTGCCTTAGTAGATGACCCTCTGATTGACAACAATAAACGAGAGTCCAAACTGCCTCTTACTAGTGGAGGGATGGGGCCACCTATGTCACACGTTACTAGTTAAACTAGCCCTGATGGAACTAGTCTTGTTCAAACTTAAATTGTTTTTAAGAAATATTTAATAGGAGATACATGTGCTCAAGTTACAGGGGTACAATGGAATACATATCCATATAAGCATAGACCTTCGTTTCCAACTACTCCTTCAGGTGATATATCTAGATTTTCAGCTTCAATAAAGGCATGTTCAAATGACATTATATCTCATGTGGGTCCAGGTTCTTATGGGGCAGTCACGTCATATTTGGAACTTCAAGATAATGAATCAAAATATTCAGATCTGGAAAATGGTTTCACTGTTTCTGTTTCATCCAAGGTTAATCTTAATTATCAAATAACAATAGAGGAGCTATCTAGAAAGGTGGCATGGGAGAATCAAGGAGTAGCAGAAAAGGAAATAAAGTCCAAGGTTTTTCTGGATAAGCAACTTTTAGGGTATAGAAACCAACAACAGGTTTTCTCTAAAGAAGACTTTCCACCTTTTCCTTCTGATCATCAAAGTATATTGGTTTTGTTATCAAGTCACTATGTGTTGAAGGGGATAGTTTGTGGGCATTCACAACTCTTTCACATCAAGTATTATAGAAATTTTGGCAAGCCACTAGGAAGGTACCTCTGGGATGATTTGTTTGACCAGGTAGATTTTTTCTTCATGTTTTTTTCTTCTTCTATAGTTTTCAAGAAGTTTTTTTCTTCATGTCTATTTCTTCTTACGTAGTTTTCTCTTGCTATCTTGTAGAATTTACATTTACACAATAATAATTGGAAAATTTTGATGTAACAAAATACCAAAAACATGTAGAATTCTCGTTTTCATTTCTGTAATGAACCCTTAGAAGCACATGTTCTTTGCTACACATGTGGCCACATATTTAGATATTTACCTTTATTGTTGACATTACCTCCGGTGAACTTGAAGGATATGTGATGTGGGCATTAGACACTAGCCAGCAATGTAGAAGGTTTTTTCCACATGTTGTGGCTAGGAGGGTTCAAAATCATTGAATTGTAACAGCTAGGTGTCAATACCTCAGCTGACTATTTCATTTAGATTAGTTAGAGTCCATAGAAGTCGAATAGGTTTGGATTCGATCCATCTGTCTTGTTTCAGTTAATTGAATAATTGTAATTAGGCTTTTGATTACTAAACGGTCCTAGCAGAGGAACCGAAGAGACACATTGTAATGTATATAAATTGTATTCCTCGGATGTATTGAAGGAGATGAGAGAGAGATTTCTACAATAAAAACTCTGTGTGTTAACAATTGTTTCCAGTTAAATAATTTCAGTGCTCATTGGCCATCGAACTATCTCGAATCCTTATTTGTGAAGAAATTGTTTAATTGTGAGGCGATTGAACACTGGTCTGTGTGGAATCGTTGAGTATGGTTGTTGCATAACTTCTGCATTTTTATGGTTATTGTTTTCCCGTGAATTGTTCGGATAAGTTCTGTGAATTAATCCCACTTGCAGGCGAGGTCTGTGTAGAGAAGCCGTCGTCATCAAACTCTGTTTAATGGTGGTGAAATCCTGCCTAAGAGAAGTATGTTTGTTTTGCTGTGAACTGAGAGTCTTTGTCCCGAGGTTAGACCTGAATTAAATGAATAAGAAGGATAGCGCAACCCCGAAGTAACCTTGGTTAATCGTTGTTCCAAAACCGCGAGTGGATTTGCTAAACCGGACTGCCCATATCGCACCGCTTCCGCGGAGTAAGTGGTATTCCTAAATTTGGAGCGATTCCATTGAGTGTTCGACACATGGCAAAGGCGGGACCCCTAAAACCACTTTCATTGCGCGCCATCGCACGTTAACATTCGACATCGGAGCCCGCGCGATATTGATGCATACCGTCGATCTAGAGGAAGGAAAACTGAACGGTGATCGCGTTTAGTAATAGCTCGAAGGATAACCAAGGTACGGTGCGTGTATTCTACTGGACCATTGATTATACATGTGGGCCCGAGGCCTAAGGTTGTTTGTTTAAGAAAAAGCGCCGGGTATTAATATAAAGTTTTGAAGGGTTAAACCTTTGTTATAAGGTTTGGCAGTGGAATACAAAGCTTGAGAGGTATATTTTAATTTCAAAGTTTGTTGATTATGTTTATTTGTCAAATTTCTCAAATTTGACAAATAAAATTACGAGAAGTTTTGGAAGACCACGTGGTGAGAAATTGAGTCAATTGAGGTGAAAATGCTAACAGAGCTACGAAAAGAGACCAGCTCTCCTTAGGGGCCGACTTTCATTTTTGTTGCTGTCAAAAAATATGGATGTGGCATAGGTGCTTCAAATGTGCACGGAAAGATGGAGTTCCAGAAGCAACCTGATAAACCCCACCTTTCCTGTTTGATGTTGCATGGGGTTTATCCTTTGGAAAATTCCTAGAGCTTAGTTTTTCTAATGATGTTGTAGCAAGTAGAGTTTTCAGTTGTGGTCATTCATTACATTGAGGTTGCAGGCTATGATAACAACCAAGGTGCCAACCCAACAACTATGACGCTTCAGTGCTCCAGACACCCTCCAGGCCATAACTAATTCAATTCGTCGGTTAGCCCAAAACACAAGTCGCACACCCTTCTCTAAGATGGCCAATCCCTCTGAAATTCCCACGTTACAATGTTCACCAACCAACTGCTATAATTTTTGTCGATTCCAGAGTATGAGTACGAGACTCACCAACAATAATCCCCAGTCAGTCTAGAAACCAAGTACAAGGTTCATTGACTTGTTTCCATAACCATGAATCACGAAATAATCCCCTTGCCTACCTGATTAGGTAAAAAAATCCCCCCTTTTATAAACATATCTCTCCTTTATTTAATATTATAATATAATATTATAACATCACTTTTTCATCAAGACACCTTTACTAGTCGTGGAGTCATCAACCCCACCACTTCTATCTAGGTCCACTTATAACCATTATGTATTTATTAATATGCATAAATTAAACTTATTTACCATATCGGGCTTTCTAGTCTCATAGCATAAAAATCACATACACACATTGGCCCCAACACTTAAATACACATATACATGGCCATATTGCCCTAGAAGCAACTCCCGACTCACCAACCTAATTAATTATGTCTTGGCTCACCAACCTAATATTCTCACATGTACATGGTGAATACAACATAGGGGTTAAATAGGGGATGTTACATCCTCCCCCCCCCCCCCCCTTATTTATGCATTGTCATCAGTGCATTTATTATATACATAATCCAGAATTTCTACCACATAGTGACATTCTCCTCCATGCCTTCATCCTCACAAGTGGTATGTTGCAGATCCCCTATTCATATTCTACACTGATGTCTTTATTCAAGGACATCCTAAATTCCCTATGCATGAACAAGGTCCAAATATATTTTTCACATCCCACATTTATGGGTGTGCAACCCAACACAATTTCTATCATACTTCAAAACTGAGATAAATTTTGAGTGCACATTTTTGCAAAGGGCCATCATAAATAATTCCAGCCCATGAATATCTCTAAAAAACTGAAATGCTTCCCTTGCACCTATCTAGGAGCATACAGTATTGGTGCTACTGCTTCAAATTTAATTCAAGTGTTGTAGGATAAGGTCGATCCTTTGTCATAGGAAGAAAATCACCCTCATAACTTTTGTCTCTAATTGAAAACATAGCGATGGAATCCTCAATTCAAGGAAATCCTAAATTCCCCATGCACGAACAAGGTCCAAATATCTTTTTCACACCCCACATTCATGGGTGTGCAACCCAACACAAATTCCATCATACTTCAAAACTAAGATAACTTTTGAGTGCACATTTTTGCAAATGGCCATCATAAAGACTTTCAGCCCATGAATATCTCTCCAAAACTGAAATGCTTCCCTTGAAACTATCTGGGAGCATACATTACTGGTTCTACTACCTCAAATTTAATTCAAGTGTTATAGGATAAGGTTGAGCCTTTTCCATAGGAAGAAACCCATCCTCATAGCTTTTTTCTATGCATGAAAACATAGTGTTGGAATCCTCAATTTAAGGAAAACCTCAATTCCCTGTGCAAAAACAGGGTCCAAATATCTTTGTCATACCCCATATTGATGGGTGTGCAACCCAACACAAATTACATCATACTTCGAAACTGAGATAAATTCTTAGCGCACATTTTTTTTGGAATCCTCAATTCAAGGACATCCTCAATTCCCTGTGCACAAATAGGGTCCAAAGATATTTGTCACACCCCACATTGATGGGTGTGAAACCTAGCACAAATTCCATCATAATTAAAAAATGAGATAACTTATGAGTGCACATAATGCTGGAGTCCTTAATTCAAGGACATCCTCAATTCCTTATGCATGAATAGGGTCCAGAGATCTTTGTCACACCATACATTTATGGGTGGGAAACCCAGCACAAATTCCATCATACTTCAAAACTGAGATAACTTATGAGTGAAATTTTTTCAAATGGCCATAATAAAGACTTCCATCCCATGAATATATCTCCAAAACTAAAATTCTTCCCTTGCAACTATCTAGGAGCACATAGTATTGGTTCTATTGCCTCAAATTTAATTCAAGTGTTGTAGGATAAGGTCGATCCTTTGTCATAGGAAGAAACTCATCCTCATAAATTTTGTCTTTGAATGAAAAAATAGTGTTGGAATCCTAAATTCAAGTACATCCTCAATTCCATATGCACGAACAGGGTCCAAAGATATTTGTCACAACCCACATTGATGGGTGTGCATCCCAACACAAATTCCATCTTACTTCAAAACTGAGATAACTTTTGAGTGGACATTTTTGTAAATGGCCCTCATAAAGATTTCCAGCCCATGAATATGTCTCCAAAACTGAAATGCTTCCCTTGCAACTATCTGGGAGAATACAATACTCATTGTGTTGCCTCAAATTTAATTCAAGTGTTGTAGGATAAGGTCGAGCCTTTTTCATAGGAAGAAAATCATCCTCATAAATTTTGTCTCTGCATGAAAACGTAGTGTTGGAATGAATATCATCAACCTCACCATCATCTGTGAGTCCCTCACTAATGATTTCATTGTTTAGCTCCCCACTCTTATTGAAATTAAAAATGTATTTCTTGTCTACTACTCCCTCAGAGATGCTGAGATGATTTAACCATAAGAGTTTTATTTAGTCATGCCAGAAAATTCAACTATATTGTTTCTATTTGACCATTCTACCTTTTTTCTAACATTCACTTGTTCACTGTTGAATTCACTATTTAGCTTTACAAGAGTAACCTCAAGCTAGAGTGGTGTTTGAAGGTGGACCTGGACATAAGGTAGTGACTCATTTTTCAATGATCAAACTGAATTTCTACCAAAAGTGTCCAGGACAGGACCGTTCACCATAATTCTCGATACTCATTTTTAGCCTCCTTTATTTTTCCATGAAATTCTTTATCATAATAGTTGTAGGTGTTATAAATGAGAGAACCATTGAAACACACCACATATCATTTGAGATTTTTTTCCTTGAGAAAAGTGTCTAGATTTCATTCTACATAAGGGCTTATGTGGTATCTTCCCTCTGGATCTACATTACACTCTCCAAATGTACCAACAATGTTGTCTCTTTCCAATTATATGATGCCTTCTCCATCTAAGATAGCATCAAATTCTTGAAATTTTGGCCTCAAAGCTTCCTTTGTGAGCTTGTAATTTTATTTTACTTTTTCTTTCATCAAATGTACCATGTAGTGTTGACTCCTCTCTCCCCTTACCATTTTCCAACCCTTTCAACCACCATGATTTAAGAAATATTCTAAACCATGAAGTAAACTTTAAAGCTACACCTAAAACATTGCCACAATTTTCTCTCTTCTTATGCCACTACATTTGACTGCTTTATATTTTGGAAGTAGTTTTCATATTATTTTTTTTATTTTGACCTTGTGACCTCTTACATAATTTATGTAACTCATTATTTTTATGGAGTACCCATAATTGTGTATGAAAACTAATTATGGGTACTCTAGAAAAATCATGAGTTACATAAATTAGTGAAATTATTGAGTGTCATTTTTATCTTCCCACTCTTCTTGAAATTCAAAATGGATTTCTTGTCTACTACTCCCTCAAAGATGTTGAGATGATTTAACCACAAGAGTTTGCTTCAGTCCTACCAGAAAAAACAACTATATTGTTTCTATATGACCATTCTCCCTTTTTTCTAGCATTCAGTTATTCACTATTGAGTTCACTATTTAACTTTACAAGAGTAACTTCAAGCTGGAGTGGTGTCTAAATGTGGACCTGGACATAAGGCAGTGACTCATTTTTCAATGATCAAACTGAATTTCTACCAAAGTCTGTCCAGGAAAGGGCCATTCACCATAATTCTCGACCCTCATTTTTAGCCTGCTTTATTTTTCCGTGAAATTGTTTATCATAATAGTTGTAGGTTTTATAAATGGGAGAACCACTGAATCACACCACATATGACTTGAGACTATTTTTCTTGAGAAAAGCATATAGATCTCAATATACATAAGCGTTGTTGTGGTATCCTCCCTATGGATTTGTGATACCCTCTCCAAATGTACCAGCAATGCTATCTCGTTCCAATTATATGTTGCCTTGTCCATCTAAGGTAGTAGAAAATTCTTCAAATTATGGCCTCAAAGATTTCTCTATGAGCTTGTCAAAAAAATTGATATTTTTTTCTTTCATCAAATGTACCATGCATTTTTTACTCCTCTCTCCACTTACCCTTTGCCAGTGTTGGAAATGTTGTCATTGATGGCAAAGGAGCACAAAGGAGCAGCACCTAAACCAGCAATAAGGCAAAGGAGATGGCAAAGGAGGAACACCTGAGGAAGCAACAAGGTAAAGAGAGCAACAAAGTAGCAAGATGTAGAGAGGGTCGAGCAGTAGAGACAAGTTCATTTAAAGAAGCAAAGGCCGCAAAAGGAGAATTAAGGAGTAGCATCAGTCAAGGAGCAGATGAATTAAAAGAGAGAGCATAAGACAAATAGCTACAGAGACAGAGTTGTTATCATGGCAATGAAGACAGCAAAGAAGCAAATGAAGGAAACAAAGGAGGCAGTGCTGAAGCAGAGACAGGCAAAGGAGGCAGCGCTGAAGCAGAGACAGGCAAAGGAGGCAGCGCTGAAGCAGAAACAGGCAAAGGAAGTAGCGAATACAATGGAGGTAGCAAAGAAGCAAATGAAGGCAGAGGAAGCGAATATAACAGAGGCAGAGCCGTTATCACAGAGACAGAAGCAGAGGCAGAACGACAGAAGCAGTAGAGGCAGAGGCAGAGCAGTTATAAAATACCGAGAATCATACCCCAAGCCGGGCGTTACGCATATAATGCAGAACCATATTCCAGGAATCGCACACTCCAACCGGCATTATACATTTAACATAACACAAATATTTCGGGAATCGCACACTCCAATCGGCGTTATACATAACACAAATATTCTGGGAATTGCACAGAACCGTATTCCGGGAATCGCTTAACCCCAAGCGGCAAGGCACATAAATTTCGGGAATCGCCTACCCCGATGGAGGATACATATATATATATATATATATATATATATATATATATATCCATCACCTTACATATATGTGCAACGCATCATATAAACAAAGGTCAAAGCATAAATATATACAAAAGGAGCGCTTTATTATAAGTTTCATATTATTAATCCCGAAAACAAAAGAACCAAAGGTCCAAGGCATATATATTATGGAGCGCATAAAACAAATTTTTATAAGGTGGGACCCCTCCCCAATCGGATCGGAAATGTGAAGAGTCCAAAGGTGGAAGCGCATTGCAATTACCGATTGGCGATTTTCGATTGAATCGCAATCGGAGCACATTGGAGCTGCAATAGTTGAGTGATATCAATTCAGGCGATTGGCGATTTCCGATTGAATCGCAATCGAAGCGCATTGGAGCTACAATAGTTGAGTGATATCAATTCAGGCGATTGGCGATTTCCGATTGAATCGAAATCGGAGCACATTGGAGCTGCAATAGTTGAGTGATATCAATTCAGGCGATTGGCGATATCCGATTGAATCGGATCGGACTGTGGAACAATTAACCGGTTTGGCATTCAAACATTGCGATTTGCGATCGCCGATTTGCATCGCATCGGAGCAGGTATTAAAAGGTATATATATATATATATATATATATATATATATATATATTATGGCATTGTGTTGATTGTCGATTGTGATGATTGGAATCATATCGAATCGGAATCAGAGCAGGAGCGATAAATAGCATTTGGAGAAGACTCATTGCATCGGGAAGTGTGTTAAGTGGGCCCAAAAGGAGTTCTTATATGTTTAATATGTCTTCACTATATTACGCTGAGAATTGATTTAAAAAGGAAGTGTGTATGTATGCCGAGAGTTGAAATTACTTATTTGTATATATGAAAGGGCGTTGTTATATGTATATATATTACATTGTTGCGGTTGTATTAAAACATGCCGCGTGGTCTGTAGACCCACGGGCCTCAGCTTAACGGGAGGGCGATTATTAATGTAATACAATTGTAATATATGTATTTTCCAGCCTGCGGAACTCGCCACATCAACAAGACACTTGCTGCGTGTAAAGGATTGAATTACAGTCAGCAGATTCATTTATATATAAAGCGCTGGTATAAAAATAAAATAAAAATGCAGTTCATAAATTCAGGAGTTACGCAGCAGCCATAAACATAAAGGCATACAGAGAAGAGAAAGGGACAAAGAGACAGTTAGAGAAAAGACAAATGCGCAGCAAGCCAAGAGACAAAATGAGTGAGCTGGAGTTCACATTGTAATTCTAATGTAAATGTTTTAATTGTTTTTATTGTTTGTGATGCATTGGCAAGTCTCCGGAAGAGAGCAAATATCCCACTGTAATATTAAAATAAGCACCTACAGTTACATTTTTCTGAGTAAGCTGAAAAGAGATGAGAAGGCAGAAGGCAAAGAGACATGACTGTTCATTTCGAATTCCCAGTAGAATACAAATAGTCATGAAGCTATCTTGTATAAAAGGGGGTAATATCCAAGAGGAGTGATTGATGAAAACAGAATGAGAAGAGGAGAGAGTGTGCAACAGAATTGAAGATATTTGAAGAAAATAAGAAAGCTGCAAGAGGTCAGAGAGTGTGAATATAGAGAATGCTGAGTATGAAGAATTGAGGAGAAAAGAAGAGAAGAAGGAAGGGCTGAGCAGATATGATGCAGGTCTGATATAAGAGTTGATGAACAGCAGAAGAGAAAGTACAGAACAGAGTTGATATCCAAGGTAAATCAGCAAGTGTTTTTCTTTTGAAAGAATAAGGAAGTTGGAGCTTCCCTATCAAGTTGTAGCTTGATAGATTTCAGTTGTAGCTGACTGAGGTAGGAGCCTCCTGTAGGTTGGTGCCTGCAGAAAATAGATGGGAGTTGGTGCTTCCACATCAAGTTGTAGCTTGATAAATGTCAGTTGTAGCTGACTGAGGTTGGAGCCTCCTGTAGGTTGGTGCCTGCAGAAAATTGATGGGAGTTGGAGCTTCCTTGCAAGTTGTAGCTTGCAGAATTGAGGATAGAGCCTCCTGTAGGTTGGTGCCCGCAGAAAACAGTGGTGAGAGGGAGTTGGAGCTTGCCTTTGCATCACAACAATAATAAGATGTGGTTTTCTCCCTTTATGGGTTTCCACTTATATCTGGTGTCTCCGTGCATGATGTTTATGTGTTGATGTGGTTTATCTCATCTGCTTAATACTTGCTGCTCTCATATTCAATCTGCTATTACATTAACAAATCTGTTTGATAGTAATACTTGTTGCTCACAGATTAAGATTGCTCACATATTAAGTTGACCATGAAATGAAGGTGTAAATAAGATTTAAAAGAAAAGTATTAAAAGTTCATGTATGTGTTAAACTGATTCACCCCCCCCCCCCTCTCAGTTTAACTAAGGGTTCAACATCCAGCCCTTTCAACCACCATGATTTAAGAAATATGCTACACCATGAAGTAAAATTTAAAGCTACACCTAAAGCATTTCCACAATGTTATCTCTTCTTATGCCGCTAAATTCAGCTACTTTATATTTTGGAAGCAGTTTTCATATTATTTTTTTATTTTGACCTTGTGATATCTTCCATAATTTATGTAACTCATGATTTTTATAGAGTATCATAATTGTGTATGAAAACTAATTATGGGTACTCCAGAAAAATCATGCGTCACATAAATTATTGAAATTATTGAGTGTCATTTTTATCTGATCCGGATTTTATGCAGGAACGAAACATAATATAGATATAACCATAGATACAGAGATGCAGAGGAAATAATGCCTCACTTTATTAATAAACGAATGATTGTAATAAGCTTACAAACATAATGGAAACAAGCTAGGGCGTTGGTAGCGTATCTCTGAGAAGAGATGTGGCATACGCAGGCCTCTGAACTGTGTTACATTGAGGCTCGCAGGCCTATTACAGACATAATGGAAATATATGAGTTGGGGTGCTGGCAGCGTATCCCTGAGAAGAGATGTGTCAGCTACCAGCACCTGAACTGTGTTACAATGCAGACATAATGGAGATGTGGCGAGCTAGGGCACTGGTAGCGCTCATCTCTGAGAAGAGATGTATCGGCTCCCAGCCCCCTGAACTGTCTTACAATGAGGCTCGTGGGCCTATTTATTGTTTATAAGCAATTTAGAATCTGAAACATCCAAAACCCTAACCGTAGGAGATGAAGCGCCAAAATTGTGGGCCCCATTTGGGTAAATTGGTGGTTCAACTTCCCGAGGACGTAACTTTGGCATCCGATCTCCGTTTGATGCGCTCAATAGCTCGTTAGAAAGATCTGTTCGAGTACAAATTTTGAATGAGAAACATTGGTCCATGGACCCATGTTGCTCTCCATTTTCCCAAAAAACGTCGTTAGGGCCTCAAAATGGCTCCGGAAGTTTAAGACCCAAAAAACTGCTAAAAACAGTAAGTTATGCCGAAACTTACAAACTAAAATAACTGATGGTGGGGGTTCAAATGGACTCAATGGGTGGCCACCAATATCCACCTGGATTATTGATGCCCCAAAACGGCTTCGGGTGTGCAGGTCCCGAAAACTTGCTATAAATAGTAAGTTGTGTTGAAGCTGAAAAACTGAAAGAATTGATGCTGCGGGTCCAAATGGAATAGGTGGGAGGCCACCGATATCCACTTGGATCATTCCTCCCTCCTTAGGAAGCAATGGTCTCCATTGCGTTAAGTTCCTCCATGGGGGGGGCAAATTTTGCTGAACTTGGTGTTGGATTTGTTCAGGATGTCGCAGACCTGTTGGCAGACGTGCTGGATGTAGATGTGCCATTGGTGGGCAGCCATTGAAGGATCTGAAAAAAAAAAATTGTCCATCATCGCGTTCCTCTATTTCTCGAGCAATATTTTGACAGGATCTCCTGCTCCCTCGTCTCTCATTCCTTCCGCCATGTGGGGTCGTCGCAGTTGCGAGGTTGAACTCCTTATACCCTGGCCGCGTTGGGGACATGAAGGGAAAAACAGAGAAAGAGCAGACCCGCTCTGATACCACTGATCTGAATTTTATGCAGGAATGCAATAGAATATAGATATAACCATAGATACAAAGATGCAGCGGAAATAATTCTTCACTTTATTAATAAATGAATGACTGCAATAAGCTTACAAACATAATGGAAACAAGCTAGGGCGTTGGTAGCGTATCTCTGAGAAGAGATGTGGCATACGCAGGCCTCTGAACTGTGTTACATTGAGGATTGCAGGCCTATTACAAATATAATGGAAATATATGAGTTGGGGTGCTAGCAGCGTATCCCTGAGAAGAGATGTGTCGGCTACCAGCACCTGAACTGTGTTACAATGCAGACATAATGGAGATGTGGCGAACTAGGGCACTGGTAGTGCTTATCTCTGAGAAGAGATGTATCGGCTCCCAGCCCCCTGAACTATGTTACAATGAGGCTTGAGGGCCTATTTTTTGTTGAGAAACAATTTAGAATCCGAAACATCCAAAACCCTAACCGTAGGAGATGAAGCACCAAAATTGTGGGCCCCATTTGGGTAAATTGGTGGTTCAACTTCCCGAGGACGTAACTTTGGCATCCGATCTCCGTTTTATGTGCTCAATAGCTCGTTAGAAATATCTGTCCAAGGAGTACAAATTTTGAATGAGAAACATTGGTCCATGGACCCATGTTGTTCTCCGTTTTCCCAAAAAACGTCGTTTAGGGCCTCAAAACGGCTCCAGAAGTTTAAGACCCGAAAAGCTGCTAAAAATAGTAAGTTGTGCCGAAACTTACAAACTGAAATAACTAATGGTGGGGGTTCAAATGGACTCGATGGGTGGCCACCAATATCCACCTAGATTATTAATGCCCCAAAACGGCTCCGGGTGTGCAGGACTCGAAAAATTGCTATAAATAGTAAGCTGTGTTAAGGCTGAAAAAATGAAAGAATTGATGTTGCGGGTCCAAATGGAATAGGTGGGAGGCCACGGATATCCACCTGGATCATTATCTCCCCACTCTTATTGAAATTAAAAATGGATTTCTTGTCTACTAATCCCTCATAGATGCTGAGATGATTTAACCATGAGAGTTTGCTTCAGTCCTGCCAGAAAATTCAACTATATTGTTTCTATCTAACCATTCTCCCTTTTTTCTAACATTTACTTGTTCATTGTTGAGTTAACTATTTAAATTTACAAGAGTAACCTAAAGCTAGAGTGGTGTCTGAATGTGGACATGGACACAAGGTAGTGACTCATTTTTCAATGATCAAACTGAATTTCTACCAAAATATGTCCAGGAGAGTGTCATTCACCATAGTACTCGACCCTCATTTTTGGCCTACTTTATTTTTCCATGAACTTCTTTATCATAATAGTTTTAGTTGTTATAAATAGGAGAACCAATGTAACACACCACATGTGATTTGAGACCGTTTTGCTTGAGAAAAGCATCTAGATCTCATTCTACATCAGGGTTTTCGTGTGTTGGGAAAAATACTGAGGGGGCGGGGGGGGGGGGGCGGGGGGTGAATCAGTATTTAGGGCATACTCAAAATTTTTAACTTTTTTCTTTCTCTAAAACCCATACGCTAATTTACTGAGCCCAACTCGCGTATACATGCGGATATCCTTCATACAACTCGCGTATACACAGAGATATTATTATGCATTTATTTCTTTACTTAGATTTTTGCAACATTTATTCATCTGATGGTTAGATAACAGTAAGAATGTGCAGTAATAACAGAATAAACCATCACACATAAGCATCACACAAGAACACCAGGATTTAAGGTGGAAACCCAAGTCGGGAGAAAACCACCGTTGTCGTCATCTCAATCTTCAATATTTATTATATAAATAAAACATGTTACAACCATGTAATGGCACAGACTCATACCAGCACGCAGGCACCCACCTGAAGAAGGCTACAACCTTCTCTCGTTTACCAGCCTCTCCTGGAAGGGAGCTACAACCCCCTGTACTCGTTTACCAGCCTCCCCTGGAAGGGAGCTACAACCCCCTGCTCTCATTTACCAGCCTAACCTGGAAGGGAGCTACAACCCCCTGACTGAAGGCTACAACCCTTAGCACCACCATGGACCACGTTTCATCAATTTTCACACTGGATCCAATAGCTTCAATAGATCACAACTTGCAGGCCACTTTTCAACATATTTTCAGACTGGACCCAGTCCACACATTTAAGCTCAATCACACATCAAACTGAAACTTATACCCTTATCAATTCATTCAATGAATCATCAACCAATCAATCAACAACTTGATCTTTTCTCAACATAGTCAGTAGCATAATCAATATTCAGAAAACCCCAGATCTGTATGAATACATCATAGACAGATAGCAGTAATACAACAGAATAGATCAGACATTTCATACCACATACTTCAGCAAACCCTAGTTTTCATACGCGCTTTCCTTTCATTGATCCTGCGTATATACATGCTTTCATGCATATCAACCCGCGTATACATCTGCACATATTACAAATCTAATTTCACAACCCATACGCGCTTTCTCTGAAGACGACCCGCGTATATACACGCTTTCTCTGTTGAAAACAAGCGTATAGATCTTCAGACATTTTAGGGCTACACAACTCTTCAGAACAGATACATAGCTCAGATTTTACCCTTCACTTCAGATAGATGTTCGCCTCATCTCATTCCATAAACAGATCTAGAAAATACAAATACATTTCAGATCTAGATATCCCTCTTCATCATTTCTTCATAGGTGCATTATGAATTCAGATATATCATTCAACTGTTACCCATTCCTTTCAGATATACTTCAGAGAGAAGTATTCATTAACACCCAGAAACTTGCACTCCCCTTGCATAATGATTTTCTTCTCCTTATATAGATTTAGCCTTTGTCAATACCATGAGCCAAAACCAGACCACTTCCAATGGTATTCCTGGATGGGATCAAATAGACAAACCAACGCTCAATACAATGGGTCAATACCATGGTGATAACCCCTAGTTTTACAAATTTTGAGCGCAATTAGGCATACGCGACTTAGCACGTACTTTTCCGCGTACATACGCTACTTCGCCTAAACAAACCCGCGTATGCATAGTGACATGTCTTATTCATCATTGCTCTGGCCCTTTCTGAAGTTCCTTTCTTCTGTACTCCTTAGTTGATCTATAGATACATCATCTGTACATATTTGACACATAGGTTGCAACTCATCAAGTCAGTTTCCATCAAGAACAACTTCATCAAACAGGTTGCTATCCAAAGACAACTTCATCACATCATATAGCCAATTCTCATCTCATCAAGTAGATTACCATCAAAGACAACACATGCCAACAATCTTCACATCAGATTTACATCATCATCAAACAGGTTGTTATCCAAAGACAACTTCATCAAGTAGGTTGCCATCAAGGACAACACTCTGCATCATATTGCCAACAATCTCCCCCTTTGGACTTGATGGCAACCATGATGGTGTTTGATCACCATAACAGATAGATACATTAATTATAATCACAACCATGATACTCTCCCCTTATTCAAACACCATGATACTCTCCCCCTTTGACATCAAGGGCAAAGGGCGGATCAAAACCAACACAAGGTTTTTCTCCTCATGTAGAAAGAAGAGCACTTGTAGATCTGATGTACACTGAAGTTACCATGCTCCCCCTAAGTTCATGTTGAATGTTCAAACATATTTTTCAAATGAAGTACATGACTCTATGACCTTCCTATCACCAAGGACTCATACTTACATCAAGGATCCAACCAAGTGGATTTACATATGTGACACAAGTACCCAACCAAGTGGGTTTACACATTTTTGACTCAGCTACCCAACCAAGTGGGTTTATAAATTTGAACAAGTCCTTACATGACTGAATATTACAATTTTACATCATAGGTCTCAACATGACCTTTTTCATCAAATTACAAATATGACCTTTTGTAACAAATAGCAAAAAGACCTCAAGAGAGAGATCATATATCAGAGTCATCATAATGCCAACAATGCATTACTCTCAGCAAGAATAATGAGAATGCCACCAATTCATCCTTTCCACAAGACCAATGCTCCCCCTTAGCTTGTGCATCCTAAACACTTTCAACATCAAATTGTCAAGGCATCTTTATCAAGAAACATTAGAGACTCAAACAGAATTATGAGTACTGGAACACCACCAGAGATATCAACCTATACTGCAGCTTTGCTGAAAAATGCTGAATCAGAGAAATTTGTCAGCAACCACCCATACGCGGTTTTCTTTGTATTAACCCGCGTATATACGCGACTGTCGTTTAGGAAATCCACGTATCCATTTTAATCTTCTGATTTTGATCAAATCTGATCTCCTGAAAGGTAGATATTACTTCCAACTTCTGTCTGAGAAATTTTGAATGCTTCCCTGGAATATATGATAACATATAGGAAAATGTAGCTATGTTTTCAAGTGTCATCCAACAGTTGTAGCATAAGCCTATCAGTAACAAAGTCTTCAAGCTCTTTGCAGCATCAACATATTCTTTCCAAGAGGAATTATCATTCCAGAAAAACTTCTTCAATATGAGTCAAGCAATCATCCAACACCAAAATATTCAAGATTTATATCATGAAGCAACATGTGATGGAATTATGTATAAAAGGTCTGAACCGTAGCAACAAAATCTACATGATCTATTCATATCTCTGAATCATAAGACTTCCATCTCATCCATAAAACAAAATACTCTTCATCAAAAAGAAATCAGGGCTTATCCATAATCTCATCATAAGAAACCATGTATCATTTCATCATCATTTGAGCATGCATATTAAGGAATAAGCAGATACAATGAAAATAGTGCATTCATTAGTAGTTTTACTGATGCTCCCCCTGAACCTGTGCTTCTGTTCTTGAGTTGAACTCTGAATTTCTTATCACAGAATTGCATATGCGTTTGTGTCCACTGGAACTCACGCGTATACGCGACTTTACTTTATTAAACCCGCGTATGGAAAGTGAAATACTGAAAATTTCATACTCCTTCTTCTCCCCCTGAATTTCTACCACCTGTACCTGTCTTCTTCACATCAGATGCACTGTCAGAAATAAACATAACCAGAATTACCAAATCAACAATGAGAATCATCATACATTGCTCCCCCTATGATGATACATTACTAATCTCTATGATGTATCTCACATCATTCCTGCAGTCATTATGAGAAGTAAGCTTTAGAAGCAGATGACTACAATAGGGTCAATATTCCCTACGTTTCTGACTGGTCCTCCTTCTTTTTCCAACTTTTCCTGAACTTTCTTATCGTGTGCTGGAAATTGTCCAATTTCTCAGATCTGTTCATCCTGCATTCTTTTTCCACATGTCCATACTTGTTACAAGCATAACATCTTATGTGACCAGAAAAATAAGCATAAGGATCATACTGTGTTCTTCTATTCCTTCTTCTATTGCAATCACCTGCTTTATGACCATACTTGCTACATGAAAAACAATATCCCTTAAAGAAACCAGAGTACCTTTCTGTATTGAATCTATTTGTTTGTGACTGAAACAATATGCTTCTGCAATTTTCTGCAACATGCCCATAATTATGAAATTTAAAGCATTCAATATTATTGAATGATTTCCTTTGAGTGTTCATGATTGTCGGTTGACTTCTTGTTTCTTTCAACTCTTCAGGTTTTGCATTGACATCCTTTGAGTCTTTAGCACTTCCTTGTGAACTAGATTCTCCTTTAACAGTTTCATGAAAACCAAGACCAAGTTTAATAGCAGGAGATCTTTGATTACTAAGAATATTGTCCAGAATCTTAGTACTATCTTGAAACCTCAAAAGTTTATCCTTTTCTTCTAATTTACCTTTGAGAATGTTTACCTCAACCTCCAATTTTTGGCATTGCTTCTTCATGCTTTCTTCGACCCTTTTTCCTTCTTCTACTTGATCATTTAATTTTAAAATTTCTTCCTTCAACCAATTTTCTTGTTCTTCACATGTTTGTAACAACTCTTCATTCTTCTTATTTGATTTTTCCAGATCTTCTTTGAGAGAGATGATTTCTTCTTCAAGTCCTTCCTTTTCAAATGATAGGGGTTCTTAATTCTTCTTATTTGATTTTTCCAGATCTTCTTTGAGAGAGATGATTTTTGCTTCAAGTCTTTCACTTTGATTGGTTGCATAAATATACAAATTTTGATACTTGTCTATCTGTCCATTCAGTATTTCTTTCTGTTCATTCATTCTAGAGATCATATCTTTGTAGATAGATTCTCTCTTATGAAATTGATTCCAATCATTGCTTTCATCATTGATCTTGAGATTTGCTTCTAGACTTATACTGTTACTTTCACTATCTTCACCACTGCATGCACAAGAAGGTGAATCACAAGAAAAACAATCAATACATGTTTCCTCTTCTTCATTTTCTGCTGCACATGTTTTCTGAGGTATCTCCTTTTGAGTAGCCTTCTTCTTTTGCTTCCTTGCCATGAGCACTTTCAGATCTTGGTCAAAATCTTCTTCATCCTCATCATTATCTTCATTTGTATAATAACTCTTTCTATTTTCAAATTGTTTCCCTTTATCATGATTTTCTTCATAAGGACATTTAGCAGCATAATGACCAACTCTCCCACAAGTAAAACACTTGAAGGGTAGCTCACCTTTGAATCTTCCAGTACCTGGTTGGAGTCTCCTTACAAAATTTTCTTCTTCTTCTTCTGATATATAACTTGATTCCTTGACAACATCATTTTATTTTCCTTTTGCACACGCCTTAAAAACAACTTCTTTTATTTGAGAGAGACCTCCTTGTCTCATTTCATAAGCAGTTAGAATACCATGTAGTTGAACAATAGTAAGAGTTTGCAGATCTTGCCTTTCTTCAATAGCTGACACTTTTGACTCAAATTTTGAAGTTAAAGATCTCAAGACTTTTTCCACCAGAGTAGTATCGGTTATGGTTTCACCCAAACTTCTCATACGATATACAATATCATCTAGACGTAAAAAGAAACTGGAAATACTCTCATCACTATGCATCCTTAAATTTTCATATTCAATTCGGAGAGTTTGGAGTTTTGCACTTTTTACCTTTGTATCTCCTTCATAGCTCAGAATGATTTTGTCCCATATTTCTTTTGCTGAATTTAGCTGCATCACTTTAGCAAATTCTGGTTCATACATGCTTCCTAATAAGACATTGACTGCTTTGGCATTGATTTCATATTTCTTCCTTTCTGCTGCATCAGTAGGAATACTTGCTGGATACTGATAACCTCCTTCCACGATTGCCCATACTTCTGCACCAAGACTTTGCAGATATGATTTTGTTCGTATCTTCCAGAATAACAGATTATTTCCATTGAGTAGAGGTGGCCTTATAGACATTAACCCTTCATGACTTCCCATTTCGACGGATCTCCTTCAAGCGATCAAGCTTCTGCAGAAGGACCTGCTCTGATTCCAATTGTTGGGAAAAATACTGAGAGGGGGGGGGGGGGGTGAATCAGTATTTAGGGCTTACTCAAAACTTTTTACTTTTCCATTCACTAAAACCCATACACTACTTTGTTGAAGCCAACTAGCGTATACACGTGGATATCATTCATAAAACTCGCGTATGAACAGAGATCTAATTATACAGATAATTCTTAACTTAGTTCTTTGCAACATTCATTCATCTGATGTTAAGTTAACAGTAAGCATGTGCAATAATAACAGAATAAACCATCACACATAAGCATCACACATGAACACCAGGATTTAAGGTGGAAACCCAAGTCGGGAGAAAACCACCGCTGCCGTCATCTCAGTCTTCAATATTTATTATATATAGAAAACATGTTACAACCATGTACTGGCGCAGACTCATACCAGCACGCAGGCACCCACCTGCAGAAGGCTACAACCTTCTCTCGTTTACCAGCCTCTCTTGGAAGGGAGCTACAACCCCCTGCTCTCGTTTACCATCCTCTCCTAGAAGGGAGCTACGACCCCCTGCTCTCGTTTACCAGCCTCTCCTGGAAGGGAGCTACAACCCCCTGACTGAAGGCTACAACCCTCAGCACCACCATGGACCATGTTTCATCAATTTTCACACTGGATCCAATATCTTCAATAGAACACAACTTGCAGGCCACTTTTCATCATATTTTCAGACTGGACCCACTCCACACATTTAAGCTCAATCATACATCAAACTGAAACTTATACCCTTATCAATTCATTCAATGAATCATCAACCAATCAATCAACAACTTGATCTTTTCTCAACATAGTCAGCAGCATAATCAATATTCAGAAAACCCAGATCTGTATGAATACATCATAGACAGATAGCAGTAATACAACAAAACAGATCAGACATTTCATACCACATACTTCAGCAAACCCTAGTTTTCATACGCACTTTCCTTTCACTGATCCCGCGTATATACGCGCTTTCATGCATATCAACCCGCGTATACATCTGCACATATTACAGATCCAATTTCACAACCCATACGCACTTTCTCTGAAGACGACCCGTGTATATACACGCTTTCTCTGTTGTAAACAAGAGTATAGATCTTCAGACATTTTAGGGCTGCACAAATCTTCAGAACAGATACATAGCTCAGATTTTACCCTTCACTTCAGATAGATGTTCGCCTCATCTCATTCCATAAACAGATCTAGAAAATACAAATACATTTCAGATCTAGAGATCCCTCTTCATCATTTCTTCATAGGTGCATTATGAATTCAGATCTGTCATTCAACTGTTACCCATTCCATTCAAATATAATTCAGAGAGAAGTATTCATTAACACCCAGACACTTGCACTCCCCTTTCATAATGATTTTCTTCTCCTTATATAGATTTAGCCTTTGTCAATACCATGAGCCAAAACCACACCACTTCCGATGGTATTCCTGGACGGGATCAAATAGACAAACCAGCGCTCAATACAATGGGTCAATACCATGGTGATAACCCTTGGTTTTACAAATTTGGAGTGCAATTAGGCATACGCGACTTAGCACGTACTTTTCCGCGTACATACGCTACTTCGCCTAAACAAACCCGCGTATGCATAGTGACATGTCTTATTCATCATTGCTTTGGCCCTTTCTGAAGTTCCTTTCTTGTGTACTCCTTAGCTGATATGTAGATACATCATCTGTACATATTTGACACATAGGTTGCAACTCATCAAGTCAGTTTCCATCAAGAACAACTTCATCAAACAGGTTTCTATCCAAGGACAACTTCATCACATCATATAGCCAATTCTCATCTCATCAAGTAGATTACCATCAAATGCAACACATGCCAACAATCTTCACATCATATTTACATCATCATCAAACAGGTTGTTATCCAAAGACAACTTCATCAAGTAGGTTGCCATCATTTTTATCAAGTAGGTTGCCATCAAGGACAACACTCTGCATCATATTGCCAACACCGTGGTATCTTCCCTATGGATCTGCAGTACCCTCTCCAAATTTACCAATAATGTTTCCTCGTTCCAATTATATGTTTCCTTATCCATCTAATATAGCAACAAATTCTTCAAATTATGGCTTCAAAGCTTCCTTTGTGAGCCTATAAAAAGATTGATTTTTTTTCTTTCATCAAATGTACCATGCAATGTTGACTCCTCTCTCCACTTACCCTTTTCCAGCCATTTCAACCACCATGATTTAAGAAATATGATAAACCATGAAGTAAACTTTAAAGCTACAGTGAACTCATTGACACAATGTTCTCTCTTCTTATGCCATTGAATTTGGTTGCTTGATATTTTGGAAGCAATTTTCATATTATTCTTTTATTTTGACCTTGTGATATCTTACATATTTTATGTAGCTCATGATTTTTTTGGAGTACCCATAATATTGTATGAAAGTTAATGGCTATTCTATACTAATATATTGGACCTAAGTTCTTCCCAAATTCAATGTGAGAGGTTTGGAAGTATGATTGCATGTTTCTGATATTCCTCCATTAATGTTTTGTCTCTGCATTTTCCACCTTCAAAATTAGAGTTCCATGATCCACATCAACAAGAAGGTTCAGAAAGGAAGCCTCAACGGTACTTTATGAAACATATTATGCATATGGGTATATGTTTGCTAATTAATTTATATGCCTATAATACCTATGGCATAGGACCCCCCAAATCAAAACTAATGTGCATTTTGATGCAAATCTACAGGTTGCAGATAAAGTGGAAATGTTGTTTAGAGAGGTTTTTAATTTGCTCTGTCAGATAGGATAGAAAATCACCACATATGGATCCTTTTATTCTGGTATTAAGGTTACTGAATCAATGAGGAAAATTGCATAGCTTGAAGGAATGTTGCATAAAGATATAGTTGAATTTGAGGTGATATTATAGATGTATATAAAGGATGTTTAGTATACTTTAGGTTGTCTAACATGATATTATGCTAGAATAATCTTTATATTTAATGAATATTTCCTTATTTGTTTATTGAAATTGCTTAGTTGGAAATAATTTCTTCATAGATTGATTCATTCTTTTAATGCAATCTTTCAAATTCAAACAGGGTTTGTTGCAATACGCAATCATTAATGACAGGTAAGTTGGAATACCTGTTGCTGATGTTTCAAAGCTAAAAAATATAAGGCATCTTCTTCTTTATGAATCCTATGAATGGGATTGTCATCTTTTCCATTATTCATAACTGTGTCATAAATACTCACTGTTTTTTACTTTTTGGAATGTGAATCAACCTTTTAAAGGTATATTTTTATGTTCTCACAACAAATTTACATGATTCGCAAGGTAAGAAATCAATCTTTAGTGTGATCGTAGATTTTAGGTTCTATAATTATAGGTTATTTATATACTATAATTTTCTTCAAAGTTTCGTTTTTAATTGAGTATTAAACCGAACATATTGAGTATCTTATACATAACTATTTGTGATTTAGTATCAACCCTTTTGGTTTATTAGAATTAAGTCCATTTTGTATTGAAAGATAATTAAACACATTGTTTTTTTCCAATGTTTTGCAGTCTTAAAGTGAAGTAGTTACTGTGTTATTGTTTGGTTTCCACTGCTGAAAAGAGATACTCTTACTGTGATAAGTTTCAATTTTTTTATTTGTTGGTTGTTGTCATGTTTTCAGTGCGGACTTGTGAAATTCCAAATCACATGTCGCTTTATGTGAAGGGGATATATATATATATATATATATATATATATATATATATTACCCTATGGTTCCTTGAAGATCTGTGTTAAATTTGCACAGAAGTTTAGATATCATTTAGATATCTAAAATTTCTAATTTTAATTTGAATATTTACGTGATAAAGGAAAGACAAAGGTCCTAATTCTAAAAAGTCACCCAACAACAACAACATTGAGATTTTTCTTTCAACTTGTAACATATTGCATCTGTCTTCATCAATGCTCTTCTTCCATATGCTATCTAGTTATGAAATTTCCTTTGCAATATTTGGTGCATTTCCAAGATATAGGTCATTTGTAGGCTATAAATGTCTTTAGAGTTTCAATTCTAATTCAGTATTCAACTGAACATATTTATTCTCTTATACGTACATATTTTCCCTCTCCCCACTTTTCATAACTTCCATAACCATTAGGTAGGGACATGCAACGTCAATGATGTTTTGCTTGTTTAGTAAAAGATTGTCGAGACTTTAATTTATTAAAACTTGTAGAATTTGCAATCTATAAAGTTTCAAGATATAATTTTTAAAAGTCTAATTATTTAAAGGGTGCTAGCTCAATGGAAGAGCACCTGCTTTACAAGTAGGAGGCTGGTCGTTCGTTTCCATCATGCCCTAATATTCATATGGAATAGAGGCGATTATTTTTTGGTGATAGAGGCTCTTTTGACCATCACCAATGAGCTTATGGTGACATTTTTCTACCCTCACCAAAATATGAAATGGTGACGGTCAATGAACGCCACCATATATACGCATCAATAGTGACGACCACGAAAAGTCTGTCACCATAAATCATTGTTATTGATATGAAATGGTGAGGATCATTGTTTGTCATTATAATCATTATTCGTGATGGACCTTGAAGTCACCAATGAGCTTATCATGACATTTTTTTACCCTCACCAAATATAAAATGGTGATGGTCAACAAACGTTGCCATATATATGCACCAATAGTGACGGTCATGAAAGATCCATCACAATAAATCGTTGTTTTTCATATGAAATGGTGACAGTCACTATCTGTGATTATAATCAATATTTGTGACGAATCTTGAATGTCACCACAACACATACTTTCGGCGACGCCAACTTTGGTGATGTTCATTTTTTTGTTGTCCGAGGCTATTGTCCATCACCATTTCTCATATGAAATGGTGATAGTAACTATCCTTAATTATAAATAATTATTGTTGACGAACCTTGAATTTCACCACAACACCTATACTTTCGGTGACGTCAGCTTTGGTGACGTTCAGTTTTTGGTGATGATGACTCTTTTGACCATCACCAATGAGCTTATGGTGACATTTTTTTCCCCTCACCAATGTCCTTTTTTCTTGTAGTATATATATATATATATATTCATATATTCAAAATTAATAAGTTACTTCCTACATTGTGAATGTGAATCATATTCTTTCACACTTATTTTTCTGGTTTTAATAGTCCCCGCCTTCGACAACGCATAGAATAATAAAATGTGCTTTGACCAATCACATATAGCTAATTTTTTAGCAAAAATATTCCATCAAACAATTTTTTATGAAAATATTGAGTTTCCACCTCTTATTGCCAGCAAAACCATATGGTTTTCATGAATTTTACTAAAACTTATGATAATAGGTTTTACATTTCAATTGAATGCTATTTTAATGCAAATTTGGTGTTAGCATTACTTATAAAACATTTAATGGTTTGCATGCTCCATTGCATTACATATCCAAAGGCAAAGTCACCATTTCCAATAATAGCCACCTTCTACTTCTTCTTGCCACCTGTCACCTATTCTATCTGTTAGTCACTCTTCATTCCATGCAATATTATTATGTCTCCTCTTCATTCCTTATTCCCCTCTTCGCCACTTCCATTAGCATGCCAGTTGTTGCTTATTCTCACCACCTGTCACCTCTTCTATCCCCTAGCCCCTTTTCATTCCACACAATATCATTCTTCCTCCTCTTCCAGTACATTGAAAAGGCATTTCTCTTTAGTATGTCGAAAACACATTTTTATTCAAATTGGCCGTCTACTAATGTTGGTTCTTCAAATACATCTAAGAAATTATTGCAGAATTTTCATGTTAGGCTAGTGCTCTTTCCATTGCTGAATACTATATTCTCTACAGTAGTTGAGCTTACAATCAATACAATGAATCAACTCGCTTATTTCAGCTTACAACTCCATAACACATAGAAATTTCATGCCATCCACACAATTGTGGAGTGATTTTGACAATCATGCCCTCTAGGCACTTGCACAATGATTTTTTTTTTAAATAAGCTAGCAACAGTTCTATAAATGGAAGATTATGTGATGTCGTGATTCCTTTTTAGCAAAAGAAGCCAAAAATGGCTCAAGGGTTCTACAGATGGAAGAGAAGAATCCAAATACGACTTTATAGATGGAAGTGACCACTGAGGTTTCTGTGGAGGCTACCCCTGAAACCAACAAAAGGATTAGTGTTCAGTAAAAGAGCAAGAGGAAAAAAAAAAACCAACACCATGGACGTGTAAGAGAGATATTTATTTAAAAGAAATAGGGCTAGGAGAACACAAGTTTCTTTTTTTTTTGTAACTTAGCACACCTATGATTTACGAAACTATTATTCTTATTAACATAGTCAGATAGTTCTTGCAATTTATTAATATTCAAATAACATCACTTAGGCACCTCAGTCAAGAAATGTAGACATTTATATATTGTGAGTACCTTTACTAGCCCAACTATGTCATCTCTATAAGTACACTAAGGTCAGTTGCAAAATTTAGGTAGTAAATAGCCAATGAATTGACTCATGTCAAGTATACTAACTAAAAAATAAATAATTATTGAAAAAAAAATCAACCTTCTACTAAGAATTACTTTCCACAATTAATCCACT
The DNA here is from genome assembly GCA_034641835.2 of Pinus albicaulis. Classification (NCBI taxonomy): domain Eukaryota; kingdom Viridiplantae; phylum Streptophyta; class Pinopsida; order Pinales; family Pinaceae; genus Pinus; species Pinus albicaulis. The sequence goes on from CM076569.1 coordinate 872,728,652, forward strand.
TAACTATTTTTTTTTTCATTGTGAAAAAAAAAGTTTTCTTTTTTTTCTAGTGAAAAAAAATTAGCCCACTGCACAGTATGACCTCCAAAATTTGTCAAAATATCGTACTCTAGTTTGATTCAATTTCAAGAAAATTATTTCTTGAATGTTTGAGCTTTGGTCTTAACAAGTTCATTTTTTTCCTTAACAAAATGAGATTTATTAGTATTTTAGAAACCATTGAAAAAGAAGGAATTTTACTAGTTTGTAAGATCAAAAAGAGTTTAAAAATACATTCAAGGGATTTCCCTGTGCTTACCAGAAAAGGGTTGAGTCTTTATAAATATGGGAAAATTTTATACCAAGGCATTTCTCTACACCCATAGAGGTGACCTCTGACATCCATGTTACATGATTATACTTGTCCTTAATCTTTGGCACTCCTGGAATAGCCTAAAGATGAAATGAAAGAAAAACATTATTACATAAACTTCATTGGAGGCCTGGTTTCTCAAGAAACAAATAATTTGTACTTGGATATAACCAAAAGTGCATGGTATTATGTTATGAAACCAGCTCCACAAATAGAAGAAAAGAGAGATCAACGCCTTATAAATAAGCCACTTTTAGGGGGAGACCTCCTTTACATTACATAAATGAACAATTCTTGGATGATACAAATGAAAAAACCTCCTTTGTATATATAGGAGTCCATGGGCTCACAATATAATCCTAGCCTACCTAACAATAATACAAATGGGGCACAATAATAACAATAGGGGGCTACAGGGGTACAACTATAACAATAAGGGGGCTACACTAACAAAAATAAGGGGATACACTAGTATTATAGGGACCTTACATTCCCCTCTCCTTCAAACAAGTGTTGTCCTCAATGCTTGATTATTTATTGATGCTTTTGTATAAAATTATCATCCTCCCATGTGGAATATTCAACAGGTAAGTTCTTCCACTTGCTGAGATACTCTGAAATTGATCGATTTAGTAGTTTTCAAGTTCTTGTTTCTGTGGCAGCTTCAGAACTTATTTCCCTGCGATGTTGATCTTCCTGTTGTTTCATTCGATTCTGAACCAAAGTTAGGTTATCCTTTGAGAGTCGGAGAACTTGTTTTTGATGCTCGATGTGATCTTGCACTACTTTATCATCCATATTATCTTTCATTTGATCCTTCAAACCGTCCAACTTAGCCTTCATTTTTTCTTTTATACCATCTATGTCATCTTTGATTTCTCTTTGTAAGATCGAATTTTTTTGCAATTGGTATCGTAATTTTGACATCTCATACTACAATTATTCCTCTTCATGCATCATAGTATAATTTTCTGAGGGTGTTTTCTTTCTTTTGAGGAGCTCGATATTGAAACTAAATTATATCTGTGATTTTGGATCTTAAATCTTTGAAATTTGGTCCTATAGTAGCCCTATGAATCTTATTTCAAATGCCACATGTATGACTTGATTTGGATGCTTCAAGAAAAATTTATGCCCAATATCCCACAATGACCTAATTATGGATTGGTTCAGTATATAAAACTTGTATGGCGTGCCACATGTCACTATTTCCTCTTTCGGATCTAAAATTGATACAAAGGAAACTATATTCTGTGTGATTTTGGCCACGTTTTACATAATTCCAATCTGATTCTCAGAGAGAGAGAGTTATGATGATTTTACCAAGGTCACCTCTTTTTTATGAAATTTGAGAGCCTACAAAAACCTTAACTTCCACAGATCATGTCTCCAAAAAATTGTGAACCAAGATTTGAAATTTTTACACGATGTTCCTCAGGATTTCAGCTTCTTGTGGTAACAATTTTAGCTTCTGAACATTCATAGAAAAAATGTTATAGAGAAAATTCCACGATGACCTATTTGGAGAAGCGAAACCATAGAATCCAAAGCCCTGATACTAAATGTTATGAAACCAACTCCAAAAATAGAAGAAAAGAGAAATAAATGCATTAGAAATAAGCCACTTAGAGGGGGAAACCTCCTTTACATTATAGAAATGAAAAATTGAATGATACAAATGAAAAAACCTCCTTTGTATATATAGGAATCAATGGGGTCACAATATAATCATAGTTGGCCTAACAATAATACAACAATAACAATAGTGGCTTTTATGGGCACAATAATAACAATATGGGGCTACAGGGGTACAACAATAACAATAAGGGGGCTACACTAACAAAAATAAGGGGATACACTAGTATTATAGGGACTTAACATATTAGAACTTAATTTTCTACCTCAAAATACTCAATAACGGTCTTTGAATGGTGACCCAATGCACCAACATAAATAATTTCATATCCCTGCTTCATTAGTAGTAATTGTACCTAGTCAAAAGATCACCACATTCAGATAATGTGAATGCATTCATCATCCCAAAAGGAATTTATCAGGGTTCTCAATATTCAATAATAGTACTTTAATATATATATATATATATATATATATATATATATATATATATTATATCAATATACCTTGCCAAATGCTTCAAAAATTTCAATATTTGGTTGGTGAATAGTGCAAACTATTTTCCTTTCCATGTCCACTATATTCCACACTTCCCAATATGTAATTTACTTCCCATGGGTCCTACTTTTGTACTCCTAAAGACTTAAATGAGCATTCCCCTTCCTTAATTCACTCAATATGCTTACAAAATTCGATTAGCATAAGATGTACTATCAATCTGATATTATCTCACTTTTTCAATGTGTAACAATTTGATATTTTTTTAAAAGAAGTTATGACAGTGTAAATTCATCTAACTCGTACCTCAAATTTTTTCTTTTTTGTGTCTTTCTTTGTTTCAATTTTTACTTGTCTATGCATGTATGTATCAAAAGCTATCCAAATTAACAAACCCAACATAGCACACAACATCCAAAACAAACCATATTCTCAAAAAACAACAAAGTATATAGACAGAGAACGAACCAACCTTTGTAGAAACCATATTTTCCTTTTCCCTTTGGAAGAACATGCCCTAAATATCTTAGAGAATGTACTAGCCTTGCAGAAATCATCTGTAACTTTGCATTTGGATCAATGCCTATACAATCAGATTTAATTACTATTTTCTTTCATTTGCTAGCTCTACTCGAATCAAAAATAATAGGAGGGGTTTCCTTCCATCGAAGATAATCATGGAAACAAACAGATAACTTACATTGGTTACACCCTCATAAATATGGCAAAAACTACAAGGAAAATACCATCTAGCGGATGTTTTTTAGAACCCTTTATAAAGATATCCTAGATATTCGTCTGTAGCAAAGGTCTCTAGAGGAGGTTGGCGGGTGGAGATTTTTGCTGATGTTTGTTGTCCGGTGCGTTTCTCATCATAAATCGCACGAGTGTGTTTAAACCAAAATGCACTGATGCGTACTAAAAAATGGCACACTGAGACACTGTGCTCTCCATACAAACTTGCCCGGTGCATCTAATTACTATAGCGCATCAGTGCAATATGCAGAAAAAGGCTCGGTGCGTCTTAAAAACCCACAAACCACCCGGTGCATCTCAAAAACTCGCTCATCGAAACAGGGTTAAATAAAAAAAAAAATTACCGGTCGAAAAATCTGCATTTTCACTTCTTCAGTGCTCCAAATCTCTCAAGCACCGATGCGAATTTCTCTTGTGTGAGGCGCCCTACCATTGATGCTCCCATTGCACGCGGTGTTGTTGCCCATTACCCACTTTGTGGAGTTCAAATTTTGGAAAACGGTGGGAAAATTTGGTTTTTCAAATTCCTCAACCAATATGCCTCCTCGATGCCCAAAAGTACAAGTATTTTACTTATTTCTCAATAAATAAACATTTTAGTGGATTATACGTGTAAAAAACTTTAAAATTTACCATTTAAAAAAAAAAAAAAATTGTGCAGTGCGCTCGAGCCATTCGGCTCGCACCATTCATGGTGTTGCCTATAAATTTACAGGCCGCACCGCGAACGGTGCTAACAGAAACCACACTGGATTTTGGTGCAGTACCGAAAAATGCGCACCATGCCTTTTTTTGAAACCTGACATGGCGGTGTGGTCATTTAAATTATCGCACTATTGACTATGTATCAGTGTCGAGAGGGTGGTACATTGACCAAAATATGCATCCTGGGGAGGATAGTTCGGTCAATGCACCGCCCTCATGGCATCAGTACATATGCAATGGTGTGGGTGATTACCGCACTGTGAACAGTGCCAACGGAAACCACATCGGGTCTGGTGCGGTGCTAAAAAATGAGCACTGTGATTTTTTTTTTAAACTGACATGGCAGTGTGGTCGTTTAAATGACCGCACCGTTGATAATGTACTAGTGTCAGGAGGGCAGCATGTTAATCACACTATACGCCCCGGGTGGATAGTTCGATCATTTCATCGCCCCCTGACATCAGTACAAAGTCAACGATGCGGGAATTTACAGGACTGCACCATTGACCATGTATTGATGTCAGGAGGGCGGTGTACTGACCGAGCTATCTGCCCCAGGGTAGTTTGGAAAACGCATTTCCCTCTCGATACTAGTACATAGTCAACTGTGTGGTCATTTAAAAGACCACACCGTTCACCATGAATTATTGTTGGGTGGTGTGTTGACCTAACTATCTGCACAGGGGTGGATATTTTCGTCAACGCACCGGAGAAGAAAGTACATTTTATGTTTTGTGGTGCGTTTAAAATTTCCATGTGTATCGAGGACAATGTGCGATAAAAAAGGACGCAATAGTACTAGTGCGTGACTGTTTTTTTGGGTGCACCAAATGTTTTTTTTTTTCAAAATAAATTATATATATATATAAATTTAAATACATGTCTCATTTAATAAAAAAATATTATTTAATATTTTAATCATTCAGCGACATCAACGGAGAGAACAAAGGGAAACACAGGAGCATATGGAGGACTAGTATAACGTATTTTTTCTGTGGGAGGCACAAGAGAGGGAGAGACTTATCTACTGATGCAGGAGCATTGGGACTTAGCTAGCAATGTGAAAATTTGTTCACATGTTGTTTCTAGATAGGTTGCAATTCATTGACTGATGGGTCAAAACCGGTTTTACTGAGAGGGTTGGATCTCTCAACGATTTGTTATAATTCATTTATGTAATAAGTTAGAGATTATCTTTGTTTAGATTTAGAGATAGAGTTGTTTGCATAGGTGTGAGGGAGAACTAAGAAATAGAGGATTTGTTATTTATTGTTAGAGAGATATTCTAGTGAATAAAAGATAGGAAGAACGTAATGAGAAAAAAAAATGGGAGAGGCAGGAGTAGAGTGATTGCTTAGAGAGTGTTTTTGGAATTGTATGTGTTTAGAGACAGAGGTCTTTTCCTGTGTAATCTGTTCTAAGGCCGAGACTCTATATTTTTTAATTAAATTGAAACAGATTGTGTGCGTATCATTCCTTAACCGGCCCGTGGAGGTCTCGAATGTTTGTTTTCTCTGAATGTTTTGATGCTGGCCTGTATATTTCATTTCTTCTTAAAAGAATTGTTGCATTAAAAGAAAAATTGGTGGCGTATTGTATCATTCTGGTTCCATAGATAGAAACACCCAAAATACATTGAGTATCGGGTTAATTCATTGTTTTAACAGAGATCGGGACTTCAAGTAATTATAGAGTGGAGTTTTATCATTATTGGGTCCGCAGAACCATATCGAGTCGTTGAAATCCTTGCATATTTTCATTATTGGATCGCCGAAATCCATTTCAAAGAGAACATCGCTGATCCATATCGCATCGCAAAAGCCTTGCATCGTCGATCCATATCACATCGCCGATCCATATCGCATCGTGAAAGTAGAATCGAAATCAGGAATTGAAAGTCTATAAGTGTGAGTCTATGTTTTAATGGGTCTGGAAGACTGATCAGATCGCGGCATTGAAGGAAAAGAAGCCTGATGAAGGGATATTGCGATTGCGATTGTGTAATTAAATCGCAACCATTATATCGTGGAAGTGGTCTCGCTACAATGGAAAGTGTTTCGGGTGCGTGGAACCTTTGTCACATAACTGGAGTTTTTATTTGGGGTTTTTTTATTGAATTTTGCTTCCGCTTTGCGTCATTTTTGGTATCGGAGCTTGTTACGCTATTTTTGAGCATCATAGATAGAATGTCGCCTAGAAGAGGAGCTGGGGTATGTCAAGGGAGACCTATAGCAAACACAGTTTTGCTAGATGAGATCTGGAATTTGTGCACAAGAATGGCTACCATGGAAACCACGTAATGAAGAGCGACAGAGGGTGGAGTTGCTAGTGCTGATGAGGAAGATTCCACAGATGAACAAGTGGAGGAAGAAAATGAAGCAGCAAAAGTCATGAAGATGCTAGTCAAAGCCAGCAGTCGACCGAGGATAGAAGTGCCCTTATATGACGGAAGCCTTAATGTGGAGGCACTAACAGACTGGGTAAGTTCATTGGATAAGTACTTCGACTATGAAGAAGTCGATGACAAGAAGAAAGTGAAGTTTGCAGCCACGATATTGAAAGGCCATGCAGCCTTATGGTGGGACGAATTGTAGCTATCTAGGGAGTGAAAAGGGAAGTCCAAAATTAAGCAATGGGACAGAATGGTAAGTGATTTGAAAGGTAAGTTTTTGTCGAAGGATTACCAATTAAATCTGTATATATAATTGTAGAACTTAAAACAAAAAGGGATGACAGTTAAGGAATATAGTGAAGATTTTTATAAGCTGAGTATTAGATCTGGTCATGTTGAATATGATCTAGAAAAGGTAGCTAGATATATTGATGGATTAAGGTATGAGATACAAGATGAAATTAGCTTGGTAAGTCTGAAAACTATTGAGGATGCCTATCAAGCGAGTTTGAAGGTAGAGGAGAAGTTCTTCAGGAAGAAAAGTCATAGAAATAGAGGAAAAGGCTCAGCCAGAGGTAGAGGAACTTACAGATCCAGAGGATCACAGCATCAGCATGAAGCAAGGAGCTCAAGTAGCAGCGCACCATAAAGAGGAGAATCTAGTAGAGGAAGATTCATGCCCAGAGGAAGAGGGAAAGGAAGAGATGTTCGGTGTTATACATGTGGAGAGTGGGGACATATATCATGGGATTTTCCTCATAATAAATCAGCGAGTCATAGGAATGCAAATGTGGCTGAGGCAAAACCAGAACCACCGCAACATATGGAGAAAAAAGAAACCCGTGAAGAAGGTGAATCACTGTTGTTGAGGAGAACTTTTCTTAGAGCATAGAATGAGACTAGAGAACCTGCACAGATGAATAAATTGTTCAGAACCACCTGTAAATCAAAAGGTAAGTGTTGTAAGGTAATACTAGACAGTGGAAGCATGGACAATCTTGTGTCCATAGAGATGGTGGATAAGCTTGGGTTAACAAAGACAGTACATCCTGCACCCTACAAAGTGTCTTGGTTGTAGAAGGGCCATCAAATCATTGTGACATAATAGTGCAATGTTGAAATACAAATAGGTACGTATAAAGATGTGATTTTATGCAACTTTATGCCTATGGATGTATGTCATATATTATTGGGGAGACCATGGCAGTTTAATCGGAAATCAGTTCATGATGGAAGGAGAAACACCTATACCATAGAGAAGGATGAAAACAGGCACATGTTGTTTCCATTGAAGAATGATGCGGATAACGAATTGCCTAAAAATAGTATCATGGTGGTAAAGAATTGCTATAGGAGGTTGACAAAAGTGAGGAATTGCAATTCGCTGTTGTAGGGAGGCCCATGGTAATCTTGAGTTCCAAAAATTTAACTGATTTTCCTGAAGAAATTAAAGCTATGTTAGATAATTTTATGGATATCATTGTGGATAAATTGCCGAGTGTATTACCACCAGTTAGAAGTGTTAGTCACCATATCGACTTAATACCAGGGGAAAATCTACCCAATAAAGCTGTGTATAGACTAACTCCTCAAGAAAATGCAGAGGTTGCAAGGCAAATACAAGAATTGATGGACAAAGGGCTGATCAGAGAAATTCTTAGCTCGTGTGTTGTACCGACAGTGCTAATTCCGAAGAAGGGAGGAGAATGGTGCATGTGCACAGATTCCAGAGCTATCAACAAGATAAAAATCAGGTACAAATTTCTTTTTCCTAGAATGGATGATTTAATGGAATGTTTAAGTGGATCCAGATACTTTACTAAGATAGATTTGAAGAGCGAGTATCATCAGATAAGGATTCGGGAAGGCGATGAATGGAAGACTACCTTCAAAACAAATAGTGGACTGTATGAGTAGTTAGTGATACCTTTTGGGCTCACTAATGCACCCAGCACATTCATGAGGCTAATGAATGAAGTCTTGAAGGAGTATGCAGGTAAATTTGTCATATTTTACCTTGATGATATTCTTATTTTTAGCAAAAGTAAAGAGGAACATTTAGAAAATCTTAATTTGGTCCCGAGAACTCTATAGAAGGAGAAAACACTAATCAATTTGAAGAAGTTTAGTTTTATGAAGGAGGAGCTAGTGTACTTAGGATTTGTAGTTTCCAAAGAAGGTTTGAAGATGGATCCAGAGAAGGTACAAGTAATCTGGAATTGGCCTACTCCTAGAACTAAATTTGAGGTAAGAAGCTTCCATGGACTTGCAATTTTTACAGAAAGTTTATAAGAGGTTTTAGTCAAGTTTGTGCATCAATTCTTGAGACTATCAAAGAGATAAATCAACTATTTCGATGGACAAAATCAGCCGATAGAAACTTTAAATTTCTAAAGAAGAAGATAACAGAGGAGCCAATTTTAGCCTTGCCTAATTTTGAGAAAGTTTTTCAAGTAGAAACAGATGCAAGTGGGGTAGCAGTTGGTGCAGTTATAAGTCAGGAGAAAAGGAAAATAGCATATTTCAGTGAGAAATTGAATGATGCAAAGAAGAAATATTCTTCTTATGACAAGGAGTTTTATGCTATTGTGCAGGCATTAAAAAAATGGAGGCATTACCTATTGCCAAAAGAATTCATTCTGTATTCAGACAACCATGCCTTACAGTTTATCAATACCAGCCTAAGTTGAATCAGAAGCATGCTAAATGGGTATAATTTCTACAAAGTTTTACTTTTGTAATAAAGCATAAGAGTGGTAAGTCTAATAAAGTAGCAGATGCATTGAGCAGGGTAAGTTTTATTATGCAAGAGTTCAAAGTGGGTGTTGTGGGTTTTGAGGAAATGATAGAAATGTAAAAGGATGATGAAGATTTTAGAAATATCTACACAACAGTTCAAAATCCAGTGAGCCATAACAAAAGTCAATGGATGGACTACCTCATTCAAGGAGGCTTATTATTCAAAAGTAACAAACTATGTATTCCCAAATGTTCCATGAGGGAGAACATAATCAAGGAAAAGCATAGAGGAGGATTATCTGGTCATTTTGGACAAGATAAAACCTTCGCTCAGGTGAATGCATTTTATTTATGGCCCAAAATTCAAACTGATGTTAAAATTTTTGTTGAGAAATGCAAGATATGCCAGCATGCCAAAGGAAGGAGTCAGAATACAGGACTGTATCAGCCATTACCAATACCAAACCGACCATGGGATGTAAGTTAGCATGGATTTTGTTTTGGGATTACCAAAAACCTAGAGAGGGAATGATTCCATTTATGTTGTAGTAGATAGATTTTCCAAAATGGCACATTTCATTGCATGTAGGAAAACTAGTGATGCGACACACATAGCTAATTTATTCTTTTCAGAAATTGTAAGATTACATGGTTTACCTATAAGCATTGTATCTCACTATGATACTACGTTCGTAGGGCATTTTTGGAGGACACTTTGGAAAAAACTGGGAACTAATATCAGTTTTAGTTCAGCACACCATCCTCAAACAAATGGACAAACTAAAGTAGTGAACAGGAGCTTGGGGAATATATTAAGGAGTTTAGTATATCAAAATCCCAAACAGTGGGATTTAGCATTAGCTCAAGCTGAGTTCACTTACAATGATACACCAAACCAAAGCATTGGAATGAGTCCATTTCAGATAGTCTTTGGAATGCATCCGAGAGGAGTGTATGAGCTTAAAGATTTGGGAAAACAGGAAGCTAGGAGTGCAAGTGCTGAAGATTTTTCCAAACAAATGCAGAGATTATAGGAAGAATTCAAAGGTAAATTATAGGAGAATAGCAGTAAATACAAACAAAGAGCAGACCTGAAAAGAAGAGAGAAAGAGTTCCAAGTGGGAGATTTAGTGATGGTGCATTTAAGGAAAGAGAGATTTCCTACAAAAACTAACAAAAAGATAAAAATGAAAAAAAAATTGTACCTTGTAAAATTATAAGTAAATTTTCAGCTAATGCATATGAGATCGAGTTGCCAGAAGGGATTGGAATATCCCCCATTTTTAATGTTGTAGAATTATATTCATTCAGAGAGGCAGAGACAGAGGTGTAGAAAGAAGATGCAGGTGATGAAGTTCAATCCGTGAACTGGGAGGAACAAGTACCAAAATCAATCAAGAAAGAAGTTGAAGATATATTGGATCAAAGAGTATCTAATAAAACCAGAGGGCAGACATATTTCCAATACCTAGTCAAATGGAAGCAGCATCCAGTGGAAGATTCCAGTTGGTTAACAGCAGTAGAACTACAATAGTATGGAGTAAGTCCTGAAAGTTTGAAGGAAAAGACATTTCTTCCCTAGGAGTCTGATGCAGGAGCATTGGGACTTAGCCAGGAATGTGAAAATTTTTTCACATGTTGTGGCTAGATAGGTTGAAGTTCATTGACTGATACGTCAAAACCAGTTTTACTGAGAGGGTTGGATCTCTCAACGATTTGTTATAATTCATTTATGTAATAAGTTATAGATTATCTTTATTTATATTTAGAGATAGAGTTGTTTGCATAGGTGTGAGGGAGAGCTAAGAAAGAGAGGATTTGTTATTTATTGTTAGAGAGATATTCGAGTGAATAAAAGATAGGAAGAACGTAATGAGAAAAAAATGGGAGAGGCAGGAGTAGAGTGATTGCTTAGAGAGTTTTTTGGAATTGTATGTGTTTAGAGACGGAGGTCTTTTCCTGTGTAATCTAGTCTAAGGCTGAGACTCTATATTGTTTAATTAAATTGAAATAGTTGTGTGTGTATCATTTTTTAACCATCCCATGGAGGTCTCAAATGTTTGTTTTCTCCGAATGTTTTGATGCTGGCTTGTATATTTCATTTATGCTTAAAGGAATTGTTGCATTAAAAGACAAGTTGGTGGCGTATTTTATCATTATGGTTCCATAGACAGAAACACTCAAAATACATTGAGTATCAAGTTAATTCATTGTTTTAACAGAGATTGGGACTTCAAGAAATTATAGAGTGGAGTTTTATCATTATCGGGTCTGCAGAACCATATCGTGTCGCTGAAATCCTTGCATATTTTCATTATCACATCACCGAAAGCCGTTTCAAAGCGAACATTGCTGATCCATATCGCATCGCGAAAGCCTTACATCGTCGATCCATATCGCATCACGAAAGTGGAATTGGAATTAGGAATTGAAAGTATATAAGTGCGAGTCTATGTTTTATCGGGTCCGGAAGACTGATCGGATCACAGCATTGAAGGACAAGAAGCTTGACGAAGGAATATTGCGATTGTGATTGTACGATTAAATCGCAACTGTTGGATCGTGGAAGCAGTCTCGCTACAGTGGAAAGTGTTTCGGGCACGTGGAACCTTTGTCACATAACTAGAGTTTTATTTGGGGTTTTTTTTATTGAATTTTTCTTCCGCTTTGCGTCATTTACACTCACCCTATTACAGTAGCCACCTAGTTTCTCATAAGGAAGGTATGCCTCCTCAAGTTCTATGAGGAGGCTGCATCCCTGAAGGGCCATAATGGGTTATTGGGACAACTCATATTCATGTGGGATGCCCACCGACAGGCTTTCCGGGTCGGTCCTAGCCAGTGGTACGCGCCCACTGAGGAGGACATAAATTTTATTGTTGGCCTATCTAGGAGAGGGCAGGATTCTCCCTAGTTCCCAAATTTCCCCGTCGGGTATGCAGCAGGGATTCAATTGATGTACTCCCAGAGATACATTAGCGACAATATGCTTTCTCTTGCAAATTTTTAGGTGTCTAGTGGTCAGTCACATATTTCTTTGTTTGGTGTAGACGAGGTGAGGTGTCGAGTCTCACTACTGCTGACGAACATTGCTCACCATACCAGTGCTGGGAAATTCATTATTTTCCTGCTTTTATTTTATGTTGATTCTTTAATACAGGCACCATGACTTGTGAGATGGTCTGTGATTTTTTTGCGGTAGTATTGTACAACAGTAGATAGATATCATTCTCAGGCACATGGGAGGTTGACCTTCCCTTTTGCTTCATATTTATTTTGTTTATTTTTTGATAGGTTTCCAGAGACGAGGGCTACTTTTGTTCGGAAGCCTCGTAAGCCGATGCTGCACGTACGAATGGAGATGTGGGGTCAGATGATGCCCAAGAGGGGCGAGTCTAACTTTTCTGCCAGGATATCTCCTGATACACTAGAGTTTCTATCCAGTTTTGATGACCACTCCTTCGTTCTAGTGCCATGTACGTATGCTAGTTTGGATTGGTGAGGGTGTACCAACATCCTCTTCACATAGTATGAGCCTCCGGATGTGAGAGGTAATATTAGTGTTTTCTTTAAATTAATATAGTTTCATTTTATTGTCTTAATTAATTAATTAGAATTATAAAATTTATTCTAACACGATATTTAATTTGTTTTATTAAATTTTTTAATGAAATTGTGTAATTATTGTTGTGTACTTGTTGTGAAACCAGCTCCAAAAATAGAAGAAAAGAGATATCAATGCCTTAGAAATAAGCCACTTCGAAGGGGCAACCTCCAATACATTACATGAATTAAAAATTCTTCGATGATACAAATTACAAAACCTGCTTTCTATATATAGGAGTCCATGGGGCCACAATGTAATCCTAGCCGACCTAACAATAATAATTTAAGGGCACAATAATAACAATATGGGGGTTACAGGGGTACAATAATAACAATAAGGGGGTTACACTAACAATAATAAGGGACTATACTAGTAATATAGGGACCTAACATGCCCCTCCCCTTCAAAAAGTGTTGTCCTCAACGCTTGAGTAGCTCTGGGTGCTTCTGTATAAAATTCTCATCCTCCCATGTAGAATCTTCAGTGGGTAAGTTCTTCCACTTGATGAGATACTCTGAAATTGATTGATTCAGTAGCTGTCGAGTTCTTGTTTCCATGACCGCTTCAGGTTCCAATATGATTTTTACTTCCTCATCAAGTTATGGCAATATTGTTTGAACTGGAATATTTTCACCTATAACCTTCTTTAAGCATGAAACATGGAAAACTGGATGTACTCGCGAAGAAGCAGGAAGCTCCAATTTGTATGCCATAGTACCAATCTTTTGCAACACCTTGTAAGGACCATAGTACTTTGGTGATAATTTATTATCCTTCTTAGCTTGCTTGAGGGACATTTGTTTGTATGGTTGTAACCGTAAAAATACCCAATCTCCTACATCAAAACTTCTCTCGCTGCGATGTTGATCTGCCTGTTGTTTCATTCGATTTTGTGCCAAATTCGGGTTATCCTTTAAGAGTTGGAGAACTTCTTGCTGATGCTCGATGTGATCTTCCACTGCTTGAACCTTCGAATTTTCCCTTAAAGATGATGTGATGGATGGTGGATGATATCCATAAAGTGCCATAAATGGGGTCATTTTTGCTGCAGTATGGAAGGAAGTGTTATACCACCATTCGGCGAGAGGTAACCACTTGACCCATTGTGTTTGTTTATCAGATACAAAACAACGAAGATATCCTTCCAAACATTTATTTACTATCTCGGTTTGACCATCGGATTGAGGATGATAAGATGAGCTATGAGCTAATTGAGTACCCAAACAAGAAAATAACTCCGTCCAAAAATTTCCAGTAAAAATGGGATCTCTGTCGCTCACAATAACCCTTGGGTTTCCATGTAGCTTTTGAATTGTGTCCATAAATGTAGTAGCAACTGTACTTGCTTTAAATGGATGAAATAATGCACAAAAGTGTGCATACTTGGTGTTAGAGTCGGTCTTTACATCCCTCCATCAAAGATCATTTCTCTTATTGCATTTCATTTTTAGGTGTCTCATTCCACTCATTCATCTGCATTCCGTTAGGGGCATTCCATCATCTGACGGAAGGGTCTCTTCACTAGTTTCCCTCATGTTTGTACCTGTTGGGTTGGTCAAAATTTATCAAAATTCATTAAAGTTGATTTCAATCATTTACAGTCATAGGTGGTATGTTGGTCAAAAAAGAGTCATTTCAGTCATTAGGTCTAGGCTTTGGTCTTCAGAATGTCAAATAATGCCCGCAGGCCATGAGGATGTCTTCAATAAGTTTTCATTTCAAGATTTCCATCATCAATAATGCTCAGGGATGATTCTTCTTCAAAACTCTGTTTTGAGGAAGAAATCGTCAAATTTGTTGTTTGTAATAAATATGTATTTTTAAAGTCTTCTGTCATGAAATACTTCAAATGCAGCCCTGGTCATCCTTTGCCGAAATCCAATGCCACCATCCCCTACAAAAAATCAACCAAGAAAGCCATCAATTCAGCCAAAAATAAAAGAGGAAACAAAAAGACAGAGTTTTTATTAAAGTGAAAAAGTGCCAAGCCAAAACATTACAAAGTGGGTTTTTGAGAAACAAAAATCAAATCCATCACTATTTGAGGCATTTTCATTGTTTGAATATCCATTTGCATCCAAGAGATCGATTGAAAGTCGAAGTTTAGTGGTGAGAGGGCGAAGTTGTAATTTTGAAGCCAAGACTGTGTTTATAGTGCGCGCGGCGCATTAGGTAAGAGCGCGGCGCACATTTGCTGCGCGATGCACTGGGCCTCCTGCCACAGTGCATTTTTCCACTGGCGCGGCGCATCCATGGAGCGCGGTGCACTGGGCTTGTGTGCGGCACACAGAGCTTCCGAGACTAAAATTCATCACCGCCTCATCAAATTTTAAATCAACTCGAATCTTTTGCTCCAAGTAAGTGTTAGTGTGCCTTTGCCATTGATTTCAGTCTGTATTTGCTGTGATTTAGAGAGGAGGTTATAAGAGTTTGAAGGCCAAATTTTTAAACCATAAATCCATATCAAAATTTGCTCCCTTAGGGTTTATGTTTGAAATTTAAAGTCAGCTTGTTGATGCCAATTTGTTCGAACTCCATTCCCCATCACTGTCACACTGTTATCATATCCATCTCCTATTCCCTATTCCTCTACAAAACTACTCATATCCTTTCTTCACATTTTCCCTATCCTAAACCCTATCATTTTTCCCTCTCCCATATCACTTATAAAACCCCTAAATTCCAAATTTCCCCAAAAAGTCAAGTGACTGTTATTGAATTAAATTCACTTGACAAACCCCCACTTTTCCCACGGTTCATACTTAGCACAGCTCATTTCCCTTTGGCATATTTGGCATTGAAGCAAAAACACCTATTTCTCATTTTCAAACAAACTAAACTCTTATTTTCACCACATATATATCAGCATATACTTGTTATACACATTGCAAAGCACCATGTCAGAAAAAAATTCATCATATGAGCAAGAATATGAGCAAGACAATGACTCAACCATAGAGCTAAATGTACCGAGAAGGCCTCATAAAAGTGAAAAGCACGTCAGAGAAGAGCCCACTTCCTTGACTCAGTTGCAGGCCTGCCCGCTTGCAATGGCATGCTTTCAACAACATTCATGTTTTCAGTATTATGAGATGATTGCTCAGATTCAGCATCATCAGGAGTTGGTTCGCTTATTTGTTTTACATTTGCGTGATGGTCATGTAAACCTTGCTGGAGTGAACTTCACCCTGATACCAGAAACCATTTCTTAGGAAATCGGGATACCAAACATAGGTGAAGAGTGGAATAAGAGACAACAGCTGGATAGAGCATATTATGAACCTTACATCAGGCCTGGTTATATGAGGCAGCTCAGCAGGGTGTTTCCTTTCAGATTCTTGAAGGAGTCCTATGCGTCATTAATGAAACTCATCATTAGATACTTCAGTTGCGAGGGTAGATTCTCACGCCTTTATGCATACCACATCAGACTGTTGATGCATTTCATGAGAGTGAGACTGATGAATATTCCATACTTCATGTGCCAAAACATAGAGCGGATGACTACCCTTGTGCAGAAGAAGACTCCAGAGCAGCAACATAACAACATTTATCATTATGCGCTCATCAAGATGATTGTGGTACATCAGCTTGGATTGCAGGGCATTGCATGGGAGGAGTTCATTTCCCGTGACTTCTTTACAGCCCCTCAGCCTCCTCCAGATATTGTTCATGATGAGGGTGAGCCTTCACATCAGTTTGAGGTTCCTGAGACAGAGCCTATCAGTGTTCCAGTGTGTGTTACCTATCAGAGAGGTACTAAAGCCTTATTTGCAGCAGCACGATGAGTACTATCTCCACCCGGGGTGGAAGGGGTCTCGTTACCTTCGACAGCAACGCAAGTACTATCTCCACATGGCGTGGAAGGGGTCTCGCCTTCTACATCAGCACAGGTACAAGACAGAGGCAAGAAGCCTATGCAAGATGAGGGCCCCTCAGGAGGCCAAGATACTGATTTTATATTGATCGATGTTGATTCGAGCTCTCCCAGCTCAAAGCTGAAAGAAATCATCCAGGAGCAGAAAGCTGAGATCGACACACTGACCGAGAAATTGCAGAGAGCTCAGTGGGTTATAAATTACTTGGAGCAGCGGAATAAACAATTGGAGGATCAGCAGACACTCATAGAGTTGCGGCAAATCCGTGAAGACCGTGAATTGGACCGAAAAGGCCATGTGACATGACACCATTTGAGCGGGAGACTTGCCTTACGAGAGTCAAAATTCATCTTGAGAAAATATTGGCGAAGGCCAATAGGGACAAAGACATGCTCAAACATATGAAGAACCACTATTGGGCCCGCACACATGTTTGCAAAGCGAAAATGAAGATCCTGAAAGCGAGGCTGAGAAGGGCACTAAGGAGGCGCAAAAGGCCTGATCCACTTCAAATATTGGCTGAAGCTTCTTTGGCTGAGCATGAAACTTGATGAGGGACCTTCACTCCAAATTTCAGCAAGTTTGGGGAAAATTTTGTCATTTTTGAAATTTTGGTCGCAAAACAGATTTTTCCGCCCGACGCGTCGTGCCACTTGGCGCGCGCTTACGTTTGAGAGATATTCTGGAGGAAAACTTGATATTTTTGGGTTTTTTATGATAAATTATGCATGCTCAGGAATGGCTGATAGATTTCATCAAGTTCTGGATGGTCTTAAGGGTCAAAAACACACCAAAAATGGCCTTTTTGCCACCTTTTGGACCAGCAGGAACTAGTCTTGGGAGATTGCAGTTTTGGAGGGGAAAATGAACTCCAAATTGAAAAATTCCACTTGGGTTGGATAGTAGACAGATAGGGCTTTCCAAAAAGCTATCATGAGCTCAATTTGGACTTAGAGAAGTGCCTCAAAAACAGGCCCAAAGTGGCACGATGCATTGAGTTTTTGGGCGCGGCGCATAGAGAAATTTGGCCTCATTTTGACTCTTCAGCTCAGAAATTCGCCCAGTTTTGACTAGTTTCACTTTTTGATGTAATTATTGATCTATCTTGATGTAACTTGATGACTATGATGTAATTTTGGCTCACATTTACTTGTTCTAGAGGATTCATTCACTAAAAAGTGAAAATTAAATGAATGAATCAGTTTCCTTCCATATAGAGGCAAGTTGTTTGATTGCCTAGATTTCAGTTCCTAGTTTAGAATTGGTTGAAACAACTCCTAGAAGGATGAGCTAGACCCCTAGAGGCATGGGAAGGGGTTAGGATGGTTTATATCATGTATTTTTTGAGACATTTTCAGGGTTGGATACTTGGGAATAGTTTGGCACTTTATTGTACATACACTTCTGCATTTTTGGCAAAGGAAAGACCAGGGTTTTGCAGCACTTGTTGGGATCCTTGTGGCTCTGAGTTTTGATGATGTTTTTCTCCATGTATCTGTAAGTTTCATTAATGTTATATTTATGCCATTTCCCTTCTCTTTGCTTCTGAATTAAACAAATGAGTAACTAAGGTAGAATTCATTAGTTTGCTGGTGCTCTGCCTTAAAATTTTGTTTAGTTTTATATGTTTTCGTCGGTTTGAAGAGGATCCTTGCACCCTCTTTCCCTCTTCAGCTCCTCAGCAGTATTTTCCATCCATTCATTGAATCTAAGACATCAAATTCATTGCCTTCCTTGCCCCAACTTGAACTCTGCAAGAATTTGGCCACATCCCCAAGCCCAAAATTGCCTTTCCCTTTTTCCAACAAAAACCCTTAAAAAATCATTTCAAACTCCTTGATTAATATACCTAGCCTAAAATTAGCACTCATTTCAGTCATCTCAAGGCCTATTGATACATTTTTCCTGAGATTGACCCAGAGAGAGCCCTCTCCTGTTCTGGTAGGGCTAGCTACCAGACTGAGCGTGGTTTGGTGTTACCCTGAATCCTGCCTTCTTTCAGCCTGAGGTGGATTTGGGCAATAACATAGTGGCGACCATACTGGGGAGAAAATGGTTTGCTTGTTGGTGTTATTTGTTTCATAAGTTACAGATGGAGCCTGAAGTTATGCCAGGTAGCTTTCGAAATGCTTTTGCTTTGCATTAGCGGAAGTAGATAAACGCTGCTTCAGTCAATCTCCGGTTTAGCTTGTGAACGTGACACTTGACTTGTGAATTACCCCAGTATATCAGATCGTTCTGGACTTTTGGGTGATTGAGTCTAGAATTTGATAGGCTGAAATAGATCGGTTTTGTCCTTTGATTTTTGAATAGATCAACACACTGGCTTCCAGAAGACATACTAGAGCTAATCCCGATCCTGATCTGCCTCCAGTGTATGAGAATCCCAATCTGATTTCAAGAATCCTCCGTCGAGAAAGTCCCGTGATCCCTTTGTTTAAATCTCATTCATGCCCTACTGTATTTGAATTCCTTGAAGATATTGAGTTTGATGATCAATTCGAGTTGTCGTTGTTTGAAACTAAGTCTGAAAGTGCTACTGGTTCTACTGTCATAAATCCCGAGTTTATCAAGTATCTTGAGATTGAACAAGCTAATAGATCCATTGATAGTTACATCTTGAACATCCAAAACTCTATTGTGGCAATGAATATTCCTGAGTTTATCAAATCTGCTTCTGAAACTCTTGGTCCATCAGTAGTTACTTCTGATTCACAAGTTCACGCTGAGTCTTCTTTTATTCCTACCATTCCCGTGCAACCATCTATATCTGATAAACAATCTGCAGTAGTTCCTCCTCCATCTCCACCAAATACACCTCGTACATCTACTGCTCCCACTCCTCCCGTTTCTCCAAGACAGATAATAAATCCACCAAGAGAAATGGCTGCTAGATTCGCACCTCTTGTCTTACCCCAGAACTTAGATCCCATGCCCGCTGATTATCAGAGTAAAATCCCTTTGTTTGATGGTACTCCTCAAAGTGTGCCCGCTCAGCAACATATTGATAGAATGACAGACTTCTTTGATCTCCATGAAATTGATGAAGAGAATGTCACCATGAGATTGTTTGTGCAAACTTTTGGAGGTGAGGTACGCAAGTGGTTCAGAGCTTTGCAGCCTAGAAGTATTAATACATTAGAAGAGCTTCAGAGACAGTTTCTAGATCGGTGGGAAATGAAGAAAGATCCACTTCAAATCACTTCTGAATATACCAAGATCAAGCGCAATCCTGGTGAGTCCGTCCAAGACTATATTATCAGATTTAATGTGGTTTATAATGCAATTCCTGATGATTTGAGGCCTTCTAAGAAGTCAGCTTTGTTAAAATTCCCGGACGGTTTTGATCCGGAGATGGCCTATTCATTATGAGATAGAGATCCGCCTACCTTAGAAGATATGCAGAAAATTGCGGTGAGTGTTGAGGCAAATTTGAATGACAAGAGAGCTAGATTGAAAGCAGAGAAGAAAGTTGTGATAAAGGAAGAAGCTTCTACATCTACATCAGATCAGCTACTTCGTAAAGTGGAAAAAATGTTCGAAAGGTTCACTCTTGATAGGCCCGAACCGCAAATTCGAAATCCAAATTTTCGTGGTCAGCAGCAGCCCCAATTCAGGATCAAACAACGAGAACAGCGAGCACAAGAACCAGCAGTCCAGCAGCAAGTAAAGACACCTCTTCAGCAGAATTTTGTTGGTCAGGATTCAGATGATGAAGATGATGTAGTAGGGGAGGAAAATCATTTCTTTACTCCTGATGATTTTCCCATTTATATCACTAAAGACGAGGAGTATGCAAAAAGTTCAGCGGTACAAAGAGATGAGGATTTTATCTTGGCCAATG
Source organism: Pinus albicaulis (assembly GCA_034641835.2). Lineage (NCBI taxonomy): Eukaryota > Viridiplantae > Streptophyta > Pinopsida > Pinales > Pinaceae > Pinus > Pinus albicaulis. The sequence continues at coordinate 872,749,058 of CM076569.1, forward strand.
ATGCAGCTCTTGAGGAAGAGTCGGATGAGTATCAGAGAGGTTATATGAATGCCTTGTCAGCCCAGCAGAAGCAATATTCTCTTAGAAACAGAGATGTGCCTGTCAATCCAATCCAAAAGAGAAAGGAAGTTTCAGCACCTAAAAACGATTCACCTGTTGCACAAAAGAAAGCAAAAGAGATAGTTGATCCCGCTGCCACCAAGTCATCATCAGCAGAAAAATCAAATCAGCCAATTACATCAAGGGAGAAGGCTGAAAAGAAATATGTTCCAGCCAAAGAGATCGAAAAGACTTCAGCCTTTAGTTTGGAGAATGAGATTTCTAAATTAAAGGTATCCATTCCCTTGACTGAACTAATGAAGAACAACAGTTATAGAGGTCAAGTTTCCAAAATTTTGAATTTCGATCCCATGTCTGATATGGTGAATATTGAAGATGATCAACCTGAACTGATATTTGGACCAGCTTTGGATGGTGAGTCTCCAGATAGCGAAGTGCCTCCTTTTTATATCAGTCTTCGATTGCATGAGTTTGTATTGCATAATGCCATGTTCGATTCCAGTGCTTCCCATAATCTCATGCCGAAGGAAATCATGGAGAAGTTGGGTTTAGACATCACTAGGAAGTACCATGATCTTTATTCATTTGATTCTAGCAGAGTGAGATGTATTGGGCTCATTAAAGACTTGGTTGTTAGTTTGGATCAGATTCCCACAAAGAATGTTTTGATGGACGTAGTTGTGGCAGACATTCCTCCCAGGTTTGGTATGTTGCTTTCCAGATCTTTGGGAGAAAAATTGAAAGGGACATTACAATTAGATTTCTCCTATGCAACGATTCTCGTGTTTGGTCAAATGAGAAAGTTGTACCGGGAACAAAAAATGAAGTATATGATTACAACCAAGGAGAAACCGGTCAATCATCCGATTAATTATGTACATACAGATTTAGAGTCTTTTGTTTTGTTTGCCGATAGTTTCAATGATGTAGATATTCAGTTAGTTCAATCAGAAGATATTCCAGAGATTACCGAGAATTTCAGAGAAGTTTTGCAGAAAGAAAGGCAAAAACCGGAAAACACAGTTGAGAAATCAGCTAAAGATAGTGGACAGCAAGCAGAAAAAACAGAGCTAGCACAATTTCAACACTTAGAAGATGATGAAGAGGGTCTATGGACCATGGATTTCGATGGTGCAGTGGGAAATGATGGTGCTGGAATTGGTATTTGGGTACGCAGTCCTTTTTCCGCTCCAAACAAGGTACCGAGCAATGTACGGGTATGTTCTTACAAGCTAGCATTCGATTGTTCGAACAATGAGGCTGAGTACGAAGCTCTGATTGCTGGCCTAAAAATTCTTAGAAAGCTGAATGCTAAGAGAATTGCAGTCTATGGCGACTCCGAATTGGTGATTAAGCAAGTAAAGGGTGAATATCAAACGAAGCATCCCCGAATGCGGGCTTACCGAAATGTTGTTCTGGATATTTTGAAGCAGTTTTCAGATTATACTTTGACTTGTATTCCTCGCATTCAAAATGGAATTGCAGATGCACTTGCTAAGGCAACAAGTAATTTGAAGATCCCAATGAATTCAAGTAATAAGTTCAAAATCCATGTGAAGCACCGTCCTACCGTCCCAGATAATCAAAGATGTTGGCAAGTTTTCCAAGATGATGATGAGATTAATGATTTTCTGCCAAATAAAGGTAAGTTCAAAGATACCTCAATTGATGTAGAATATGATGATGGTGAAGCTGACGTGTAAATAAATCAAATGGAAGTGTTGCAGCTGAAAGATAACGTTATTCCTAAAGGTTTGATACCTTTAGAAGAGCTCTTTGATCAGGATGATGTGGCTAAAAAGCCAACCTTACGGCCGACTGAAAAAGGAGTTGAAGATGTAAATATTGGAACAGCTGAAGACCCCAAGATGGTGAAGTTATCCAAATCATTGCCACTGGAGGTAAAAGCAAAATATGTGAGTTTGTTGTCTTCGTTTTCTGATGCTTTCGCTTGGGATTACTCAGATTTAAAGATGTATGATACCAATATAATTCAGCACACTATCCCAATCAAGCCTAATCAGAAGCCTTTCAGACAGAAGCTAAGAAGAATCAACCCAAAGTTGCTGCCATCGATTGAGAAGGAGGTAAACAGGTTGTACAAAGCAGGAATCATTGTTCCCATCAGATTTTATGATTGGATTTCCAATTTAGTGCCAGTGCAGAAAAAGACAGGTGAGATTCGATTGTGCATTGATTTCTGAAATATAAACAAGGTGTCACTGAAGGACAATTATCCATTGCCCAAAATGGATCATATACTGCAGCGAGTAGTTGGAGCATCTCGCATGTCACTACTCGATGGTTATTCTAGATATAACCAAATTTTGGTCCATGAGGACGACCGAGACAAAACCGCGTTCACCACTCCGTGGGGAACTTTCCACTATGCCAAGATGCCATTCGGTTTGAAGAATGCTGGTGCAACTTTTCAGCGGGCGATGGACATGGCTTTTGCGAATTAGAAAGATGTTTTCCTTTTTATATACCTTGATGATTTGACGGTCTTTTCCAATTCAGATGAAGAGCATATGTATCACTTGAAAGTTGTTTTTCAAAAGTGCAGAAAATATGGTGTCTCGCTTAATCCTAAAAAGAGCTTGTTTGCCATGGATGAGGGAAAATTACTTGGTCACATTATTTCAAAAGATGGCATTCGTATTGATCCAGCACGTGTTGAAGCAATTCAGCAAATTGACCCTCCCAGGAAAAAGAAGGAGATTCAGTCTTTTAATGGTAAGATGAACTTTTTACGCCGTTTTGTCCCTAACCTTGCTGAACATCTAAGAGAAATAACAAATATGCTAAAAAAGGACAGCCAAGTGAAGTGGACTGAAGAGGCAGTAAAGTCCTTTAATTTAGTTAAGTTGGAACTATCTTCAGCTCTGGTGTTAATCAGCCCGAATTACACCCAAGATTTTATTTTGTTTTCCTTTGCTTCGGAGCATACCATGGCAGTTGTGTTAATGCAGAAAAGAGATGGGCATGAAAATCCAATAGCTTTTTTCAGTCAAACTATAAGAGACGCAACCTTGAAGTACAACATCATTGAGAAGCAAGCTCTGGCACTGGTAAAAGCATTAAAGGATTTCCGGGTATACATTTTGCATTCTCATATTTTGGCTTATGTTCCTAACGCTGTCGTGAAAGATGTTTTAGTACAAACTGATCCGGAAGGAAGATGAGGCAAGTGGATTACAGCTTTGCTGGAGTATGATGTGGAGATAAGGCCCACGAAGCTTATCAAGGGATAGGGGCTGGCGAAGCTTATGGCTGAATCGAATTTGTATGCGGTAGACATAAATCTAATTGATGCTATGTCTGATGAGGATGAGGAGAATTCGCCACTTCAGGTATCGGAAATTTTTGTTGCTTCCCCATGGTATTCAGATATCGTGTATGTTCTTCAAAATTTGTCATCACCGCCCGGCATGACTAGAAGCAAAGGTAGAACTCTAAAACTGAAGGCTGCAAAATTTTGTATTTTGAATTCTTCACTTTATTGGAAAGATCCAGGTGGTGTTTTGTTAAATTGTTTGGTGGAGGAAGAAGCGAAGAAGGTAATGGAGGATTTCCATAAAGGAGACTGCGGGGGTCACCATTTTTGGAAAACAACAACCAATAAGATTTTGAGAGCGGGATACTATTGGCCGAAATTGTTTGCTGATGTGTATAAAACAGTCAAAGGCTGCCATGAGTGCCATATTTTCGAAGGAAGACAGAAATTACAGCCTTTGCTGCTTAAACCTATTGAGGTAAGCGCCCCTTTTTAGTAGTGGCATTTGGATTTCATTGGGGAGATCCATCCTCCTTCTTCAGGACAACATAGATGGATCCTAACAACAACTGATTACTTCACAAAATGGATCGAAGCAGTTCCCACAAGGCAGGCTACCGATTCGGTAATCATTTCTTTCCTTGAGAACAACATTTTGTCTCGTTTTGGTTGCCCGAATAAATTGATCACTGATAATGCAGCAGCTTTTAAATCAAGAAAGATGATTGAGTTTTGTGCCAAGTATAAAATCATTTTGGGGCATTCAACTACCTATCATCCGCAAGGCAACGGTTTGGCGGAATCTTCCAATAAATCTTTAGTCAACATCATTAAAAAGTTGTTAGAAATAAACAAGAAGAGTTGGCATAAGAAACTGGTCAATGCGCTATGGGCTGATCGGGTGAGTCAAAAGAAGTCCATTGGTATGTCCCCCTTTGAGTTAGTTTATGGAGTGGATACAGTGTTTCCTACCTCTCTTGCTGTTCCGGTGGTCAAGCTTCTTCAGGAAGCTGGCAGTGAAGAAAGCCATATGCAGAGAAGGATAAATCAGATGATTCATTTGCAGCAAACGAGAGAAGAGGTTTTCCAGAACACATTCAAGTTGCAGGAGAGAATAAAAAAGATCTATGACAGGAAAGCGAAGGCGGATAAATTCCAGTTGGAGGAAGTGGTACTGAAGTGGGATGCTAGGAATGAGGACAAAGGTAAACACGGTAAGTTTGAAAACCTCTGGAAAGGTCCATTCAAGATTGCAGCATATCGAGGTCAGAACGCCTTTCTTTTGAAGGAGATGAACGGTGAAGACTGTCCAGGAGGGCCGGTCAATGGTCGGCTGCTCAAGCGGTACCATTTCTAAGATGTTTTCTGCTGATCACATTGTCATTGTACATATCATTTATTTCAATTTCATCGCAAGTGTGCACGGAGGTATTTTCTTCAGTTTGGGGCCCGAAGTGAAGGCTATAATTTTGAAGAAGGATTTCAGTTTCGGTTTGAGTCTGTCTAGTCGGTTTGGTTCAGTCATTTCTGTTTTAAAAATTGAGTCAGTCTGAGTCAAAGTTTAAGTCAGATAAATTCAGTCAATAGTCTTGAGTTGCTTTGTCAAAATAATGGATTCCATAGCCCAATGGATGAAGGCACTGCCTACTCTCCCAGAGATCTGTCGTTCTTGGCACCTCCCAGGAGCTACCATCCCCATTGGAGCCAATGTTAGAGTCGGTCTTTACATCCCTCCGTCAGAGATCATTTCTCTTATTGCATTTCATTTTTAGGTGTCTCATTCCGCTCATTCATCTGCATTCCGTTAGGGGCATGCCATCATCTGACGGAAGGGTCTCTTCACTAGTTTCCCTCATGTTTGTACTTGCTGGGTTGGTCAAAATTTATCAAAATTCATTAAAGTTGATTTCAGTCATTTACAGTCATAGGTGGTATGTTGGTCAAAAAAGAGTCATTTCAGTCATTAGGTCTAGGCTTTGGTCTTCAGAATGTCAAATAATGCCCGCAGACCATGAGGATGTCTTCAATAAGTTTTCATTTCAAGATTTCCATCATCAATAATGCTCAGGGATGATTCTTCTTCAAAACTCTGTTTTGAGGAAGAAATCGTCAAATTTGTTGTTTGTAATAAATATGTATTTTTAAAGTCTTCCATCATGAAATACTTCAAATGCAGCCCTGGTCATCCTTTTCCGAAATCCAATGCCACCATCCCTACAAAAAATGAACCAAGAAAGCCATCAATTCAGCCAAAAATCAAAGAGGAAACAAAAAGACAGAGTTTGTATTAAAGTGAAAAAGTGCCAAGCCAAAAAATTACAAAGTGGGTTTTTGAGAAACAAAAATCAAATCCATCACTATTTGAGGCATTTTCATTGTTTGAATAGCCATTTGCATCCAAGAGATCGATTGAAAGTCGAAGTTTAGTGGTGAGAGGGAGAAGTTGTAATTTTGAAGCCAAGACTGTGTTTAGAGTGCGCACGGCGCACATAGGCTGCGCGACGCATTGAACCTCCTGCCACAGTGCATTTTTCCACTGGCGCAGCGCATCCATGGAGCATGGCGCACAGAGCTTCCAAGACTGAAATTCATCACCGCTTCATCAAATTTTAAATCAACTCGAATCTTTTGCTCCAAGTAAGTGTTAGTGTGCCTTTGCCATTGATTTCAATCTGTATTTGCTGTGATTTAGAGAGGAGGTTATAAGAGTTTGAAGGCCAAATTTTTAAACCCTAAATCCATATCAAAATCTGCTCCCTTAGGGTTTATGTTTAAAATTTAAAGTCATCTTGTTGATGCCAATTTGTTCGAACTCCATTCACTATCACTGTCACACTGTTATCATATCCCTCTCCTATTCCCTATTCCTCTACAAAACTACTCATATCCTTTCTTCACATTTTCCCTATCCTAAACCCTATCATTTTTCCCTCTCCCATATCACTTATAAAACCCCTAAATTCCAAAGTTCCCCAAAAATTCAAGTGACTGTTATTGCATTAAATTCACTTGACAAACCCCCACTTTTCCCACGGTTCATACTTACCTGACCCTTCATTTCCCTTTGGCATATTTGGCATTGAAGAAAAAACACTATTTCTCATTTTCAAACAAACCAAACTCTTATTTTCACCACATATATGTGACATATACTTTTTATACACATTGAAAAGCGCCATGTCGGAGAAACAAATTCATCATATAAGCAATAATATGAGCAAGGCAGTGACTCAACCACGAGCTAAATGTACGAGAAGGCCTCACACAAAATGGTAAGCACGAAGAGAGGAAAAGCCCACTTCCTTGACTCGGTTGCGGGCCTGCCCGCTTAATGGCATGCTTTCGGCAACATTCGTGTTTTAATTATTGAGATGATTGCTCGGATTAGACATCATCGGAGGTTGGTACGCTTATTTGTTTTACATTTGCGTGATGGTCATGTAAACTAACTGGAGGGTGAACTTCACCACGACACGACAATCCTTCGAACATAGGGATACCAAAAATAGGTGAAGAGTGGAATAAGAGACAACAGCTGGATAGAGCATATTATGAACCTTACATCAGGCCTGGTTATGTGAGGCAGCTCAGCAGGGTGTTTCCTTTCATATTCTTGAAGGAGTCCTATGCGCCATTAATGAAACTCATCATCAGATACTTCAGTTGCGAGGGTAGATTCTCACGCCTTTATGCATACCACATCCAGCTGTTGATGCATTTCACGAGAGTGAGACTGATGAATATTCCATATTTCATGTGCCGAAAAATAGAGCCGATGACTTCTCTTGTGTAGAAGAAGACTCCAGAGCAGCAGCATAACAGCATTTATCATTATGTGCTAATCAAGATGATTGTGGTACATCAGCTTAGATTGCAGGGCATTGCATGGGAGGAGTTCATTTCCCGTGACTTCTTTACAGCCCCTCAGCCTCCTCCAGAGATTTTTCATGATGTGGGTGAGCCTTCACATCAGTTTGAGGTTCCCAAGACAGAGCCTATCAGTGTTCCAGTGTGTGTTACCTATCAGAGAGGTACCAGAGCCTTATTTGCAGCAGCACGACGAGTATTATCTCCACCCGGGGTGGAAGGGGTCTCGTTACCTTCGTCAGCAGCGCAAGTACTATCTCTACATGGCACGGAAGGGGTCTCGCCTTCTACATCAGCACAGGTATAGGATAGATTCAAGAAGCCTATGCAGGATGAGGGCCCCTCAGGAGGCCAAGATACTGATTTTATATTGATCGATGTTGATTCAAGCTCTCCCAACTCAAAGCTGAAAGAAACCATCCAGGAGTAGAAAGCTGAGATCGACGCATTGACCGATAAATTGTAGAGATCTCAGTGGGTTATAAATTACTTGGAGCAGCGGAATAAACAATTGGAGGATCAACAGACACTCATAGAGTTGCGGCAAATCCGTGAAGACCGTGAATTGGCCCAAAAAAGACCAGGTGACATGACACCATTTGAGCAGGAGACTTGCCTTATGAGAGTCAACATTCATCTTGAGAAACTATTGGCAAAGGCCAATAGGGACAAATACATTCTCATACATATGAAGAACCACTATTGGGCCCGCACACATGTTTGCAAAGCGAAGATGAAGATCTTGAAAGCGAGGCTGAGAAGGGCACTAAGGAGGCGCAAAAGGCCTGATCCACTTCAAATCTTGGCCGAAGCTTCTTTGGCTGAGCATGAAACTTGATGGGGGACCTTCACTCCAAATTTGAGCAAGTTTGGGGAAAATTTTGTCATTTTTGAAACTTTGGTCGCAAAACAGATTTTTCCGCCTGACGCGTCGCGCCACTTGGCGTGTGCTTATGATTGGGACATATTCTGGAGGAAAACTTGATATTTTTGAGTTTTTTATGATAAATTATGCATGTTCAGAAATGGCTGAGAGATTTCATCAAATTCTGGATGGTCTTAAAGGTCAAAAATAGTCCAAAAATGGCCTTTCTGCCACTTTTTGCACCAACAGGAACCAGTCTTGGGAGATTGAATGTTTGGAGGGGAAAATGAACTCCAAATTTAAAATTTTCACTTGGGTTGGATAGCAGACAGATAGGGCTTTCCAACGAGATATCATGAGCTCAATTTGGACTTCAGGAAGTTCCTCAGAAACAGGCTCAAAGTGTCACGACGCATTGAATTTTTGGGCGCGGCACATAGAGAAATTTGGCTTCATTTTTACTTTTCAGCTCAGAAATTCGCCCAGTTTGACTAGTTTCACTTTTTGATGTAATTATTGATCTATATTGATGTAACTTGATGACTATGATGTAATTTTGGCTAACATTTACTTAATCTAGAGGATTCATTCACTAAAAAGTCAAAATTAAATGAATGGATCAGTTTCCTAGCATATAGAGGCAAGTTGTTTGATTGCCTAGATTTTAGTTCCTAGTTTAGAATTGGTTGAAACAGCTCCTAGAAGGATGAGCTCGACCCCTAGAGGCATGGGAAGGGGTTAGGATGGTCTATATCATGTATTTTCTGAGACATTTTTAGGGTTGGATACTTGGGAATAGTTTGGCACTTCATTGTACATACACTTCTGCATTTTTGGCAAAGGAAAGACCAGGGTTTTGCAACACTTGTTGGGATCCTTGTGGCTTTGAGTTTTGATGATGTTTTTCTTCATGTATCTGTAAGTTTCATTAATGTTTATGTATGCCATTTTCCCTTCTCTTTGCTTCTGAATTAAACAAATGAGTAACTAAGGTAGAATTCATTAGTTTGTTGGTGCTCTGCCTTAAAATTTTGTTTAGTTTTATATGTTTTCGTCAGTTTGAAGAGGATCCTTGCACCCTCTTGCCCTCTTCAGCTCCTCAGCAGTATTTTCCATCCATTCATTGAATCTAAGACATCAAATTCATTGCCTTCCCTGCCCCAACTTGAACTCTGCAAGAATTTGGCCTCATCCCCAAGCCCAAAACTGCCTTTCCCTTTTTCCAACAAAAACCCTTAAAAAAATCATTTCAAACTCCTTGATTAATATACCTAGCCTAAAATTAGCACTCATTTCATTCATCTCAAGCCCTATTGATACATTTTTCCTGAGATTGACCTGGAGAGAGCCCTCTCCTGTTCTGGTAGGGCTAGCTACCAGACTGAGCGTGGTTTGGTGTTACCCTGAATCCCGCCTTCCTTCAGCCTAAGGTGGATTTAGGCAATAACATAGTGGCGACCATACTGGGGAAGAAAATGGTTTGCTTGTTGGTGTTATTTGTTTCATAAGTTACAGACGGAGCCTGAAGTTACGCCAGGTAGCTTTCGAAACGCTTTTGCTTTGCATTAGCGGAAGTAGATAAACGCTGCTTCAGTCAATCTCCAGTTTAGCTTGTGAACGTGACACTTGACTTGTGAATTACCCCAGTATATTACATCGTTCTGGACTTTTGGGTGATTGAGTCTAGAATTTGATAGGCTGAATAGATCGGTTTTGTCCTTTGATTTTTGAATAGATCAACACACTGGCTTCCAGAAGACATACTAGATCAAATCCCGATCCTGATCCGCCTCCAATGTATGAGAATCCCAATCTGATTTCAAGAATCCTCCGTCAAGAAAGCCCTGTGATCCCTTTGTTTAAATCTCATTCATGTCCGACTGTATTTGAGTTCCTTGAAGATATTGAATTTGATGATCAATTCGAGTTGTCGTTGTTTGAAACTAAATCTGAAAGTGCTACTGGTTCTACTGTCATAAATCCCGAGTTTATCAAGTATCTTGAGATTGAACAAGCTAATAGATCCATTGATAGTTACATCTTGAACATCCAAAACTCTATTGTGGCAACGAATATTCCTGAGTTTATCGAATCTGCTTCTGAAACTCTTGGTGCATCAGCAGTTACTTCTGATTCACAAGTTCACACCGAGCCTTCTTTCATTCCTACCATTCCCGCGCAACCATCTATATCTGATCAGCAATCTGCAGTAGTTCCTCCTCCATCTCCACCACATACACCTCGTACATCTACTGCTCCTACTCCACCCGTTTCTCCAAGACAGATCATAAATCCACCAAGAGCAATGGCTGCTAGATTCGCACCTCTTGTCTTGCCCCAGAACTTAGAACCCATGCCCGCTGATTATCAGAGTAAAATCCCATTGTTTGATGGTACTGCTCAAAGTGTGCCCGCTCAGCAGCATATTGATAGAATGACAGACTTCTTTGATCTCCATGAAATTGTTGGGGCCCTTGTTTTGAAAAACCTTGTTTTGAATGTTTTGAATTTGGAACAATGACCAGATTTTGGGGTTGCGGAACAAGGACACACGGCAGCCGCAACCAAGTCGCAACCACATCAAACGGCGGAGCTACCAAGGTTGCGACGGAACATGCACATAGTGGAGGAAACTAGATGCATAAGTGCAGATAAGGAGAAGATACAGTAGAAAGAACGCAAGCGGAACACACAGATAATCAGAGAAAAGCTAGAAGCAGCTGCAGAAGGACATACAGAGAACTAACAGTCGCGACAGCGGGTGAATAAATAGCAGTCACCCGGATGAAAGAAGGAGGATGATAATGATTACACAGCAGAAGAAAGAAGAGAGCGACAAAAGAAGAGAAAACGCAGGCTGCAGCAGGAATCCAGAGGATGGATGAGGTCTCTGTAGTTCCTAGGGTCTATTGATGTAGAATCTTTGTTCCGCAAGGCATTTGTATCAAATCTGTAACACCATTGCAAAGCTATGTAACCGGGAGTTGGCCAAGAGCTGAATACAATTGCATGTTGCTTTCTATTTGTATGATTCACATGCATGTGTGTTGATTGAGATGCTTTAAAATTTTCATTTTCCTAATATCTGTATGTTCTCTGAATGATGTTGTGTACGTGATTCTCCCCATGCAATCTAACCACTGATGAGAATGAGTTGCGAATCTGTTCCCTGCCCCTGGTCTATTCCCCTTCTGCATGTGGTCGCGGCACGCCTCAGGTGAGACTCTCTACTCTCCAGAGTAGGGTGATAATGCTGGCGTAATCCTAGACTACAATGGATTCTTTTGTTGGCCACAATCCCTGAACCTGGGTCTTGCCCGCGAGACCTGATCACTCACCAACAAATGGTTCCGTTGCCGGGACTCTCATGATATGAGGGGATCCAGACCATGGTATCGCGGATCTTCGAAGGGGAGATATGGCGATGGTGGGATAATAATTTAGACCATTTCATTGCTCAGCAAGCGGAGTTGATTAAGAAAGGGGAGGCAGCGATCAAGGAACTCGTCCTCTTCTCAGATTTAGCTGGTGATACGTATGAAATTTTCTAGGGAAAGTTCCCCACCGACCTTTACAATTGGTTGCAGAGGTTACAGACGAAGGTACCTAGAGATGGCTCGCGGAAGATAAACTGCAGGTGGGCGCACGAAGACCTGGTGGCTCTACATCGGTTGGACACCGAGTTGACCCGCGCGGTGGATTTTTGGGTGGAGACCACGGTGGAAGGATACATTGTGGAGTTCGCTACTGAGTGCTATTAGTCCTTCTCGAAGGCCGAGGCTACCTTCCACTCCAGGCTCAGAGGGAAGCTGCTTAAGGAGATTCCGTTGTGGATTAAAGCTCTGATGGTGGATGAAGGGTTGATAGAATTCCGCAAGACAAGTATGGAAGCGTAAACCACCAGTGCTGGGGGAAGGGTTGAAGGGATCGATGCTACGTAAAGTGTGACGCGGGGAGTGGGGAATGGATGCTGAGGCCGCCAGGACGCTGAGGGAGCGACGTGCACATCGGCGGGCACAGATTGCCGATAGGTGGCGAATAAGGGTGATGCGAGATTTGAAGAGACGAGAGATCGAGAGGAAGAATCGGAAGGAGGCGCCTCAGAGGGTAGGAAGTATGGACGCGGATACTCAAGGACGAGAAGGGACCGCTGTGGGAGTACGATGGGTGCATGGGAGCCCAACTAAGCGAGCACGCGAGACGGTGACTGACGAAGATGATGGAGGTGTGTAGCCCGAGGAAAGTTCCGATGGTGAATGGCACGTTGTGATGCAGCAGTTGTTTCAAGAGCGGACGACATTCAGTTCTCCAGCCTGTCATACTCCCCCAATCGGCATGGCCAGGATCCCTACCTTCCCCTGGTACTTTATCAACCTTTGAGTAATATTTTCGTTAAATTTCAAGCATTGAGTCAATTGCAGAGTAGTTCAGTGTCGACGGCAACACCCGTTAGTAGCAGTAGCACTAGTAGTATTGCGTTCCCGAGTGGAACAGTCACGCAACCAGGACCCGGAGGATTTATCCTGGTCAACCCGCCGCAAGTGAACATGGCTGGGTCTTTTACCCGATATCCCGAGTTCTCGGGCCGGGGTAATGATGATGTAGAGCAACACTGGTATCTGTGCGAAGCCATTTGGAGGGCTCGGCAGACACCGGACGCAGAAAAACTAATAGAGTTCCAAACCACGCTCAGATAGAGGGCTCTGCGATGGTTCATCAAGTGGTCCGAGGCCCACCCGAATCCCGTCATCGCGGATGTGAAGCGGGATTTTGTACGGGAATTTAAGCTTCCCTAGACGGACCAACAGGGTCTGTCCGAGCTCTGGGAAATTAAACAGAAGGAAGGAGAAACCGCATGGGAGCTAATGCGGCGATTCAAGGACGCGATCGGGAAACTCAGTTACCCGATCGACCCGAACCATCAGAGGGACTGGTTCATCAAGGCTCTGCTTCCCTTGACGCGAACCCCCCTCACCCAACAGAAGATCGACAATCTGCAGGATGCTTTGGAACAGGCCATGAAGATCGAGGCCATGGCGGGCTACCATCAGGAATATAGGGGAGGGCCGACCCCGCAGGATCCCTCCTTGGTGGGATTGCAGCATCAGATAGCTAGCCCGACCGAAAAGCTCAAGGAGATATAGCTGGTCAGACCAGCCAGGCCGAACGTTTGGTGCACTCACTGCCTGGTTGAAGGCCATGTCGCAACTGAGTGTCCTCGGTTGCGTGGCGCGGGGGTGGGACCCTCGGTTGCGGCAATTCAGGGGGGGCCACCCACGTTTGATGGCGCGGCATTAAATCCGTAGGGGGTATACCAACCGCAATAGCCTTATGCGGGGTTCCCCTCCCAGCTCAATCCAGCCGCCACGGAATATTGTGAGATTTGCCGGACAGTGGGACATCCGCCTCGGATGTGCCCGATCCTACAAAAGTATTCCAATGTGCCAAACAATTTGTATTGTGAGTTCTGTGCCTCCACGACTCATAACACGGAGCAATGTCGGGCCCTCGACGCACTCGCGGACCGGTTGGATCGACCCTCCTATAGGGTGAATGAGGCTCCTCGAGGAAGAGGGGGCGGGGCGCGCGGAGGCCGCATTGGGGGCCGCGGGCCGGTGAAATGCTATAACTGTGACCAGGAGGGCCATGTGGCTCACGAATGTCCCCTCCCTCGCCGTCTGTGGTGTTCCCAGTGCCGAGTAAACACCCATGTGACAGAAGACTGTCCCGAGCTCATCAAAAAATGGGAAGAACGTGCACGACAGAGGGGCACGAACTTGTTAAACGCCGAGCCACGGGTGGCCGTGACTCCGGCCATGCAGAACGTCGCTATTGTGACGAGGGGCGGTAAGAAAATGGGGGAGGATGCTCACGGAAAGGAGCCGGCACCAGTTGTCAGGACAGCCTCCCCGCACCGAGAAATCAGACCAGAGGCACAGAAGAAGTATTTTCAGGAGGCGGTTGAGGCATTTTCTCAGCTGCACGAAGCGGAAGGCCTGGAGGCACCCCTGCCGACACATCTTGGGCCACAGCACGCCCCAGGAACCCTGATGGAAGAATGGCTCCAGCTATTCCTCAAGATTGTTGACAGCGTTGCTCTGTGGCAGCAGCTCAAGTGTACTTTGGAAGGGGCACTGCAGGGGAGGACAGGACTGGGGGAACCAGTGGACCCAGCCCCCCAATCGGTGCAGCGCATCAAGCGAAATAAGCGACGAACGGGTAAAGAGTTCCGGCTCAATACGCAGGTTGGGGGATTCCAAATCAGCGACACCATGCTTGATTTAGGGTCTGACGTCAACATCCTGCTGCGCAAGACGTGGGAGGCTCTCGAAAAGCCATGGCTGGCCTACTCGCCCATCCAACTCAGGATGGTAAACCAGTACTGCATTCTGCCGATTGGCCGACTTGAAGGTGTCGAGGTCGACATTGCGGGGGTAAATACTTACACCGATTTTGAGGTCATTGATATTATGGGAGACAAGGATCCTTACCCCGCCCTGTTGGGCATTGATTGGGCCTTTGAGAATTATGCTATCATTGACCTAAAAAAGGAGCTGATGATCTTTGAAGATGGGGAGGTCTGGGTCACTCAGCCTCTCGACCCATATCAAGGCCCGAGGTATACCAAAACGGTGGATAACCGGGAGGATGCTCTGATGATGGACCACCTCTACAAGATGACTGCAAGGAAGCGGGAAGACTATATTAACCTGACCGCAACTGGCTCTGTCAGTTGGCGGAGTGTCCAGAGCTCAGAGCTGGGATCCGAACTCGCGTGGGAAGACTGGCAGCAGGGGGGGTACGAGACCAGCACACGGAGATGTGCCCATGTTGGCCGTGTCAGCTGGATTGGTGCTGAGTTTAGAGAATACCCCACCTTGTCAAACATGCAAGCTGTCAATACCTTTATTACCAAGGTTGAGGACATCGTGCCGGAAGGGAGCAGACTACCCCTTTTGGACGTCGCACTATAGTCTACAGCAGCCCGGTGGTGGAAAAATCACCGCAATACCTTGTCGCGGTGGAGTAGCGTGGCGGACGCGTTGCAGGCACGGTTCAAAGAAGATGAAGGCCCTCGCAGCAGGTAGCGGTACTCTGGGACTTCCGATCCGCAGGACCACTTGCGGACTTGTGAGGAGCAGTGGCGAAGTATAGGATACCCGGAGGAGATATGGGTTCATCAGTTTTTCCACTCTTTAGACACCATCCCCCATGCATGGTACTTGGAGGAAGAACGGAAATGAGGGAATAGTTCTTGGATGGAAGTCGCACACAAATTTGTGCGGTGTTTCTCTTTCGCGGGAGACACAGAGTTTGAATCTCAGGCTTTGCATGCTATCAGGGCAGTACTGTTTTTCCGCGGTCTGCAGATCGACTGCTGCACACTGCCCGCCTATCCCGAGGCCGTGTGAGAGTTGGTTTGCCAAAGGATTGACGGCGATCTGGAGGACGATGGTCTGGAAGACCTGAGGCACCTGTACTTCGAAGAGAAGGAAGGCGAGCGGAACGTTAACGAAGAGCCGGCCACTGAAGGGGTCCATTTACGACCGCTGAAGACAAAGAAGCTAAACATCGGTACGGAGGAGAAGCCTAAGTTGGCTACGGTGGGCAATTACTAGGACGAGGAGACGACTAAAGAGATCTTCAGCCTCCTCCAGGAATATGAGGATTTGTTCCCCTCATCGGTCGCAGATCTGAAGGGCATCAAAGGCGACCTTGGCGAAATGCGCATCGTGCTGAAACCGGGTGCCAGGCCTATGAAGCATCGGCCCTACCGGTTGAACCCGCGAGTTAAAGAGAAGGTTAAGATGGAAATCGATAAGATGTTGGCCGCGGGCCTAATCTTTCCCGTGGAGGAAGCAGAGTGGGTGAGCCCTATCGTCATCCAGAATAAGAAGGACAAGGCAGAGATCCGGGTTTGTGTCGATTATCGCAGTCTAAACAATGCCTGCATCCATGATCCGTTCCCCACCCCTTTCAGCGACGAAGTGTTGGACCATGTTGCGGGGAACGAAGCCTACTCCTTCACTGATGGCTTTTCGGGCTACCACCAAGTGCGTATCGCGGAAGAAGATAAGTCAAAGACAACCTTCACGACCGAATGGGGGTCGTTCGCATACCATGTCATGCTGTTCGGCTTGAAGAACGCTCCAGCCGTGTTTTCCCGGATTGTCATAGCCGCCTTCCGGGAGTACCTTCACAAGTTCCTGGAAGTCTACATGGACGACTGGACTGTCTATAGTTTATTGAAGAAACACGCTACCCTGTTGCGGGTTATGTTTGATCGGTGCCACCAGTTGCAAATTTCCTTGAATTTAAAGAAATGTATTTTTGCTGTTCCGTTCGGCACATTGTTGGGACATGTGGTATGCAAGCAAGGGGTCTGCGTCGACCCCGCCAAGGTTGCGGTGATCGTACACATGGAAGCCCCCGAGACGGTGAAACAGTTGCGGGCATTGCTCGGGCACACGGGATACTACAGGAGGTTTATCCGCAACTATGCCAGGATCACTGCTCGATTAGAACAACTTCTATGGAAGTCCACAGTCTTCCAGTGGACGGAGGAGTGTCAGGTAGCCCTGGACACCCTGAAGGAAAAGATGGCATCGACGCCTATTCTAGTTCATCCGGATTGGGATAAGCAGTTCCATGTGCACATCGACGCTTCCAGTATTGCACTTGGGGCTGTCTTGGCGCAACCAGGCGATACAACAATTGACCACCCAATATACTTCGCCAGCCGCAAATTGTCCAATGCGGAGAAGAATTACACCACGACTGAAAGGGAGGCACTGGCGATGGTGTACTCTCTTCAGAAGTTCCGTCACTATCTTCTAGGGGGCAAGTTCAAGTTCTTCACGGACCACTCTGCCCTGAAGTACCTGGTCAATAAGCCTGTTCTGGAAGGACGGATTTGCCGTTGGCTTCTGCTATTTCAAGAATTCACGTTCGAGGTAATCGTTAAGCCCGGGAGGTTGAATGTCAGGCCCGATCACCTATCTAGGTTGGAGACGGGGGAGAATGATGGCTCCCTCGATGATCAGCTGCCCGATGCTGACCTCTTCCGAGTCGAAGCTGTACTAGATTACTTGGACGACATTGCCGCCTATCTGACCACGGGGCAATGCCCTCAGGATTACACCCCGCTGCATAAACGACATTTGGTCGTCCGTGCCGCCGACTACCAATTTGATCGCAGGGCAGCTATACAAACTGGGCCTTGATGAGGTTCTGCGCAGATGCGTCCTTGACCATGAACGGGAAGCGGTAATGTGGGAATGTCACAGCGATGTTGCAGGAGGGCATGTGGGTGTGAAACCCACCGCAAGAAAGGTGCTCCAAGCTGGCCTGTGGTGGCCGACAGTACATACCGATTGTAAGGCCTATGTGAAGCGGTGCGATGTCTGCCAGTAGACGGGCATGCCCTCTCATTGGGACGAGCTTCCGTTACACCCAGTGCATGTGTTGCGGCCGTTCGAGAAGTGGGCTGTCGACTTTGTGGGGCCCATAGCTCCGGTCGCCAGACTCCAAGGCCCGGTACATCATTACCACCACGGATTACCTCACCAGGTGGGCTGAGGCAGCCGCGGTACACGACTGCACAGTGGATACCGCCGCCCGGTTCATTTTTGAGCACATCATTTGCCGATTTGGCTGCCCGCGGAGTTTAACCAGTGATCAGGGTACACACTTCATTAATGACACAGTCAAAACACTGCTGAACACCTTCATGGTTCAGCATCACAAGAGTAGCCCGTATCACCCGCAGGCTAATGGTACGGTGGAAGCCTTCAATAAGATTCTTGAGAAAGGCTTGATTAAGATTTGCAATGCCAAGCATGATGATTGGGACGAGCGCCTATCAGCGGCCCTGTGGGCCTATCGGACTACGGTGAAGCACTTGACCAATCAAACGCCGTTCCAGCTTGTGTACGGCCGGGAGGCTGTGATCCCCGCCGAGTTTATAGTACCAAGCCTGTTGATCGCCACATCTCTGAAGTTTTTGGAAGAGGCCTCCCTCCAGGAGCGCCTCCATGAATTACAGGAACTGGATGAGGCCCGCTTCCTGGCCGAATTCCACCAGAATATTCAGAGGGACCGGCAGAAAGCGTGGCACGACCGCCACATTAAGAACAAAACCTTCCAAGTTGGTGGCATAGTTCTTTTATACGACAGCAGGTTCGAGAAGTTCCCGGGAAAGCTACAGATGCACTGGTTGGGACCCTACTTCGTTATCGAGATTTGCGATTCCAGAGCCGTTCGGTTGGCACAGCTGGACGGTACGGTGCTGCCTGGGTGGGTGAATGGCGCACGCCTGAAACCCTACTAGGAGTAAGTACCTTTCGTTTCTCATCAATAACTCTCACACCCGAGAGCACCCGTAGTGTAGCGTAGTTGAATAACTCTCCCGCAACCGAGATGAGAGTAGGACGTATTCTCTATCCATAGGTAGTGTGTCAATAACCGCTCAGTTGCGAGGTCCGCACTGCAACCGACTGTGGTCGGGGCAGCGCCGGTCCATCGTGTCATCCCTGTAGGATCCGTCCCAGTCTCCATGTCAGTCCATCTCAGTCCACCCACGTACTTGTGTCAGTCCGTAGGATCTCCTAAATCTGCAACATTAATTACCATACTTGGCAGCGACCACGCCGCCATCATTTGGCCACCACCCTCAGTAACCTCAGCCGTCGCGTCCGCCCATTTCCCCATGCCACCGTCAGCAACTGTCACAGCACTCATTGGCATGCGATTGATTGCACGATTATCGCAGAAAGAATGCCAGCAGGAATTAATTCGTTAGAGGGTCTCATCGACTCCACTCGTGCCGGATGCTGACATAACTTGCATGAACACCAAAAGCACGAGAATGCCGGACCCGTTCGAATTAGAAAGTGCAGCTGCACTAGAGCCATTGCCTTCTCAGAACGCATTGCACCAGGAAAGGCTTCCAAGGAAATTTTTACAGGTCTATCAGCACTGGGCCAAAATGCCGAAGGCCGTTCCAGCCGACGTTGAACTAGAGCTTGACACTCGGATTCACAAGACCGAGTCCCTGGTGGGCAAGTATGATAATGCTGCCTTGATTGATGCCAACCTCTCAAATGCTGCCGAATTTTCGTCCCTCCAGCGGCACACATACATGGAGAACTACTGCACTGCAGCCGGAAACCCCGCTAGCAGCCTGTTGCCTGAGTTCAGGGGCCTTCAGACTTCGTCCCTGATGAACTTAAGAAATCTCCCGGTCTTCGGCACCACCGGACCAGTTTTGCAGTGTACATGCTTCCTCCTCAGCCGAATTCAGAATGGGTCCCTGTGGCTGGCCCGGGAAATTCCCATTCATGCCGAAGATATTCATCGCCTCACAGGGCTTTCGCAGACGGGTGCCGACGTCTCAACGGCCGGCCAGACCTCCTCCAAGCGTGCACGGAAGTCGGGCGATGCGGACTTCTATACCAAGTATGGCACTCGCAGGGGGGGGAAAGGAGCCAAGATCGACCTCATTAACAAGCCTGAGATTCGATTCGCCTGTTACCTCATTGCCAGCAAGACAATGAGGCATTACACCAAGGGTGAATGCACTCTTGATACTATTTCAATTGCTGAACATTGTGTCCAAGGCACCAGACTGAATTGGTGTTCGTTCTTGTTAAAGGAGTTGTTCGATGCATGCGAGGAGAATTATAAGCGCGCAACCACTTTTATTTACGGCTATTTGATTATTGCTTTTGCCATGTGGAAATGGAACACTCCACACATCCGGTTCCCAGCAGAGATCCCCGAGGGCCAGCCCCTCGCGATGAAATTCACTCCATGGCAGGTCTCAAATGACCCCAGTACCAAACTGGTGAATGCCGATGCGTTTCAGTCATGGTACCGACTAATGACGGATGTGGTGGCATGCCAGCAACGGGTGCCCAGGAACCTGTTGGACGACTATAGTGAGCAAGTATGGTTCGGGGTAAGTCACAAGCACACTTACCTCCGACCCGCTTGCGTTCCGGCAGATACCTTCCGAATGACGCCACTGAAATTTCAGTTGGACGATGCTACCTTCCATCGTGAAGTCTGCTCATGGCCGAGGGTCACGAAGCACATGCGAGACGGGCTCCCCAGATACAATTTTGACAGGATGGCACCGGTGCAACAGCCTGCTGAGACGGCGGTGGCAGCACCATCACAAGAACTCCCCGAACCACTCATCCCCGTCGTCCACCACTTCAACAATCAGGTACGAAATCTCAACGCGGTGGCTCAGGTTATGTCTAGCGGTGCTACCCCATTTCCTTTATTTTCTGAATTTCAGCTCACTCGCTCCACTTCGCACCCCCGTATCGCTCCGCTCACCTCCCCCATCCCCACTGTCCTGTTTACCTCTGCTGATCCACTCACGACCCCGATGGGTGAGACGAGTGGGCCTAGAGATTCACCCGAGGCCCCCCAAGCTAAGAGGGCCCGCACCACCGAGGCAAATCCGGTGGTGGACCTCACTGTTGATGATCCACCACCGCCCCCAAGCACCGAGGTGCTGATTACTGAAGAACCCCTCATCGACCCATCCGAATTCATCAACATGCGCTTTCCACACACCCCCACCACACTCTCCATTGCTCCATCCACCGTTCCTCAGCCTGCCACCTCATCCGCCCCGCCTAATTCCTCAGCTACGGTGTCTGACCCCATTATCCGGGAACTCATGGGTGGGGACCGCGGGGCTGAGGTTGACTCTGGTGCTGCCACAGTCATACCACCGATCGACCCAGTGGTCGAACCCCACCCTCCTTTCGCTGACATATTCACACAGCAGCTGCACACCGGGTCTGATTCTGCCGAGGTTTCGCCTGAGGCCACAGTTCCTTCACGACCGGCTCACCTTGATCAGCAAGAACCGCCAGATCTAAATATGGTTGACACTGCACATCCAGAGGCCACGCCCTTCTCACCTCCTAAGCATGTCAATGGCACAGTTGCCGGTGGGCAACCGTTGCAGGAGCAAATGCCGGTGCAGAACCCTTCTGGGACCACCACCTTTCAGCCTGACAATCCCGCTCAGTTGTATCTGCTGATTCAAAGGGCGGCCCAGCAGGCCGAAAGATTGCATTTGGGACTCTAGCGGCAGTATGCCGAGCAACAACACCAACTTGCCGCGCTTACTGAACAACGTGACCACCTCCAAACAGCACGGGAGCAGATGGAAGCAATGATCACCAATGTCACCCGGATGTTCTCCGAGTCCTGGCCCTCCCTCGGGCCTCATTACCCCCTGCTGCCTCCCGAAATTGCTGCGGCCAGCCTCTCTGAGCAAGCTATCCACCTCCGCATCACTGTTCAAGAATTACACTGGGAGAATCATGAGCTTCGGGCAGCGTTAGCAGCTCGTGCCGAGCCGGCCAAACCCGAGGTCGACTATTTAGCCCAAGTGGCCGCCAAGCAGAGCCAGGCAGCTCAGATGTAGGAAGCACTTCAATCTACGGCACGAAAGGCCCATGACCTCCTGAAGGGCCTTCAGGAATGCTCCCTAGCCCTCACTGTCAAAACCCAGCTGATTTCAGCCCAACTCCAGCAGGTTTCCAGGGAAATTCAAGAGGCTAATGACCCCGCCCGACTGGATCAATTATACACCCAGGCTTATGAGCTTGAGGCCCAGCTCCAACACACAGAGGCCTGTTCGGCGGAGGCCAAACGCATCATTCGTGAGCTCCGGCCGCTGCTTCAATCTAGTGCCCGGACCATCCAACAGCTTGCAGCAGCAGCCGAGACCCAGATCAGCACAATGTTTGGTGTTGTCCCAACGCCCATTGAGGAAGCTGCTGTCACCAAGCTCGCTGAGGACACAAACTCGCTCATCCAGGGGTGGCAGCAAGCCATGTTGGCGTTTATTGAGCTTCGAGCTACAGCGTTCCAAAGGGTTTCGAAGTTGGGGCCCTTGTTTGAACAGCCGCTCGAAGACGCACAACAAGGACAGGAACAAGCTGAAGGTGCACAGCAGGAACGTGCACAAGATGAAAGCGCACAGGGCGAACAGGGCACGGGTCAAGCAAGGCAATGGAGATCGAAACCGTAATTTGTGATTGACTCGGGGACGAGTCAAAGAACTGTGGTCGGGGCCTGTCGGGGCCCTTGTTTTGAAAAACCTTGTTTTGAATGTTTTGAATTTGGAACAACGGCCAGATTTTGGGGTTGCGAAACAAGGACACACGGCAGCCGCAACCAAGTCGCAACCACATCAAACGGCGGAGCTACCAAGGTTGCGACGGAACAGGCACATAGCGGAGGAAACTAGATGCATAAGTGCAGATAAGGAGAAGATACAACAGAAAGAATGCAAGCGGAACACACAGATAATCAGAGAAAATCTAGAAGCAGCTGCAGAAGGACATACAGAGAACTAACAGTCGCGACAGCGGGTGAATAAATAGCAGTCACCTGAATGAAAGAGGAGAGGATGATAAGGATTACACAACAGAAGAAAGAAGAGAGCGACAAAAGGAGAGAAAACACATGCTGCAGCAGGAATCCAGAGGATGGATGAGGTCTCTGTAGTTCCTAGGGTCTATTGATGTAGAATCTCTGTTCCGCAAGATATATGTATCAAATCTATAAGCCCATTGCAAAGCTATGTAACCGGGAGTTGGCCAAGAGCTTAATACAATTGCATGTTGCTGTCTATTTGTGTGGTTCACATGCATGTGTGTTGATTGAGATGATTTAAAAATTTCATTTGCTTAATATCTGTATGTTCTCTGAACGATGTCGCGTACGTAATTCTATCCATGCAATCTAACCACTGATTAGAATGGGTTGCGAATCTGTTCCTTGCCCCTAGTCTATTCCCCTCCTGCATGTGGTCGCGGCATGCCTCGGGTGAGACTACTCTCCAAAGTAGGGTGATAATGCCAGCATAATCCTAGACTACAGCGGATTCTTTTTTTGGCCACAATCCCCGAACCTGGGTCCTGCCCACGAGACCCCATCACCGCCAACGTAAATTGATGAAGAGAATGCCACCTTGAGATTGTTTGTGCAAACTTTTGGAGGTGAGGTACGTAAGTGGCTTAGAGCTTTGCAGCCTAGAAGTATTAATACATTAGACGAGCTTCAGATACAGTTTCTAGATCGGTGGGAAATGAAGAAATATCCACTTCAAATTACTTCTGAGTATACCAAGATCAAGCGCAATGCTGGTGAGTCCGTCCAAGACTATATTATCAGATTTAATGTGGTTTATAATGCAATTCCTGATGATTTGAGGCCTTCTAAGAAGTCATCTTTGTTAAAATTTCCAGATGGTTTTGATTCGGAGATGGCCTATTCATTACGAGACAGAGATCCACCCACCTTAGAAGATATGCAGAAAGTTGTGGTGAGTGTTGAGGCAAATTTGAATGACAAGAGAGCTAGATTGAAAGCAGAGAAGAAAGTTGTAATAAAGGAAGAAGCTTCTACATCTACATCAGATCATCTACTTCGCAAAGTGGAAAAAATGTTCGAAAGGTTCACACTTGATAAGCCCGAACCGCAGATTCGAAATCCCAATTTTCGTGGTCAGCAGCAGCCCCAATTCAGGATCAAACAACGAGAACAGCGAGCACAAGAACCAGCAGTCCAGCAGCAAGTAAAGACACCTCTCCAGCAGAATTTTGTTGGTCAGGATTCAGATTATGAAGATGATGTAGTAGGGGAGGAAAATCATTTCTTTACTCCTGATGATTTTCCCATTTATATCACTGAAGATGAGGAGTATGCACAAAGTTCAACAGTACAAAGAGATGAGGATTTTATCTTGGCTAATGATGCAGCTCTTGAGGAAGAGTCAGATGAGTATCAGAGAGGTTATATGAATGCCTTGTCAGCTCAGCAGAAGAAATATTCTCTTAGAAACGTAAATTGCAGTCTATGGCGACTCCGAATTGGTGATTAAGCAAGTAAAGGGTGAATATCAAACGAAGCATCCCCGAATGCGGGCTTACCGAAATGTTGTTCTGGATATTTTGAAGCAGTTTTCAGATTATACTTTGACTTGTATTCCTCGCATTCAAAATGGAATTGCAGATGCACTTGCTAAGGCAGCAAGTAATTTGAAGATCCCAATGAATTCAAGTAATAAGTTCGAAATCCATGTGAAGCACCATCCTACCATCCCGGATAATCAAAGATGTTGGCAAGTTTTCCAAGATGATGATGAGATTAATGATTTTCTGCAAAATAAAGGGAAGTTCAAAGATACCTCAATTGATGTAGAATATGATGATGGTGAAGCTGACGTGCAAGTAAATCAAATGGAAGTGTTGCAGCTGATAGATAATGTTATTCCTAAAGGTTTGATACCTTTAGAAGAGCTCTTCGATCAGGATGATGTAGCAAAGAAACCAACCTTACAGCCGACTGAAAAAGGAGTTGAAGATGTAAATATTGGAACAGCTGAAGACCCCAAGATGGTGAAGTTATCCAAATCATTGCCACCGGAGGTAAAAGAAAAATATGTGAGTTTGTTGTCTTCGTTTTCTGATGCTTTTGCTTGGGATTATTCAGATTTAAAGACGTATGATACCAATATAATTCAGCACACTATCCCAATCAAGCCTAATCAGGAGCCTTTCAGACAGAAGCTAAGAAGAATCAACCCGAAGTTGTTTCCATCGATTGAGAAGGAGGTAAACAGGTTGTACAAAGCAGGAATCATTGTTCCCATCAAATTTTCTCATTGGATTTCCAATTTAGTGCCAGTGCGGAAAAAGACTGGTGAGATTCGATTGTGCATTGATTTCCGAAATCTGAACAAGGTGTCATTGAAGGAAAATTATCCATTTCCCAAAATGGATCATATACTGCAGCGAGTAGTTGGAGCATCTCGCATGTCACTACTCGATGGTTATTCTGGATATAACCAAATTTTGGTCCATGAGGACGACCGAGACAAAACCGCGTTCACCACTCCGTGGGGAACTTTCCACTATGCCAAGATGCCATTCGGTTTGAAAAATGCTGGTGCGACTTTCCAGCGGGCGATGGACATGTCTTTTGTGAATGAGAAAGATGTTTTCCTTGTTATATACCTTGATGATTTGACGGTCTTTTCCAATTCAGATGAAGAGCATATGCATCACTTGAAAGTTGTTTTTCAAAAGTGCATAAAATATGGTGTCTCGCTTAATCCTAAAAAGAGCTTGTTTGCCATGGATGAGGGCAAATTACTTGGTCACATTATTTCAAAATATGGCATTTGTATTGATCCAGCACGTGTTGAAGAAATTCAGCAAATTGACCCTCCCAGGAACAAGAAGGATATTCAGTCTTTTAATGGTAAGATGAAATTTTTACGCCATTTTGTCCCTAACCTTGCTGAACATCTAAGAGAGATAACAAATATGCTAAAAAAGGACAGCCAAGTGAAGTGGACTGAAGAGGCGGTAAAGTCTTTTAATTTGGTGAAGTTAGCACTATCTTCAGCTCCGGTGTTAATCAGCCCGGATTACACCCAAGATTTTATTTTGTTTTCCTTTGCTTCAGAGCATACCATGGCAGTTGTGTTAATGCAGAAAAGAGATGGGCATGAGAAGCCAATAGCTTTTTTCAGTCGAACTATTAGAGACGCAGCCTTGAAGTACAACATCATTGAGAAGCAAGCTCTGGCACTGGTAAAAGCATTAAAGGATTTCCGGGTATACATTTTGCATTCTCATATTTTGGCTTATGTTCCTAACACTGCCGTGAAAGATGTTTTAGTACAAATTGATCCGGAAGGAAGACGAGGCAAGTGGATTGCAGATTTGCTGGAGTATTATGTGGAGATAAGGCCCATGAAACTTATCAAGGGATAGGGGCTGGCGAAGCTTATGGCTGAATCGAATTTGCATGCGCTAGACATAAATCTGATTGCTGCTATGTCTGATGAGGATGAGGAAAATTCGCCACTTCAGGTATCGGAACTGTTTGTTGCTTCCCCATGGTATTCAGATATCATGTATGTTCTTCAAAATTTGTCATCACCGCCCGGCATGACTAGAAACAAAGGTAGAACTCTAAAACTGAAGGCTGCAAAATTTTGTATTTTGAATTCTGCACTTTATTGGAAAGATCCGGGTGGTGTTTTGTTAAATTGTTTGGTGGAGGAAGAAGCGAAGAAGGTAATGGAGGATTTCCATAAAGGAGACTGCGGGGGTCACCATTTTTGGAAAACAACAGCCAATAATATTTTTAGAGCAGGATACTATTGGCCGACATTGTTTGCTGATGTGTATAAAATAGTCAAAGGCTGCCATGAGTGCCAGATTTTCGAAGGAAGACAGAAATTACAGCCTTTGCCGCTTAAACCTATTGAGGTAAGCGCCCCTTTTCAGTAGTGGGGTTTGGATTTCATTGGGGAGATCCATCCTCCTTCTTCAGGACAGCATAGATGGATCCTAACAGCGACTGATTACTTCACGAAATGGATCGAAGCAGTTCCCACCAGACAAGCTACCGATTCGGTAATCATTTCTTTCCTTGAGAACAACATTTTGTCTCGTTTTGTTTGCCTGAATAAATTGATCACTAATAATGCAACAGCTTTTAAATCAAGAAAGATGATTGAGTTTTGTGCCAAGTACAAAATCATTTTGGGGCATTCAACCGCCTATCATCCGCAAGGCAACGGTTTGGCATAATCTTCCAATAAATCTTTATTCAACATCATTAAAAAGTTGTTGGACATAAATAAGAAGAGTTGGCATAAGAAGTTGGTCAATGCGCTATGGGCTGATCGGGTGAGTCAAAAGAATTCCATTGGTATGTCCCCCTTTGATTTAGTTTATGGAGTGGATACAATGTTTCCTACCTCTCTTGCTATTCCAGTGGTCAAGCTTCTTTAGGAAGTTGGCAGTGAAGAAATCCATATGCAGAGAAGGATAAATCAGATGATTCATTTGCAGCAAACGAGATAAGAGGTTTTCCATAACACATTCAACTTGCAGGAGAGAATCAAGAAAATCTATGATAGGAAAGCGAAGGCGGATAAATTCCAATTGGAGGAAGTGGTGCTGAAGTGGGATGCTAGGAATGAGGACAAAGGTAAACACGGTAAGTTTGAAAATCTCTGGAAAGTTCCATTTAAGATTGCAGCATATCGAGGTCAGAAGGCCTTTCTTTTGAAGGAGATGAATGGTGAAGACCTGGTCTGTGGAGGGCTTGGCCAATGGCCTTACTGCTTTACTCATTTCTAAGATGTTTTTTGTTGATCATATTGTCATTGTACATATCATTTATTTCAATTTCATCGCAAGTGTGCACAGAGGTATTTTCTTCAGTTTGGGGCCCGAAGTGAAGGCTATAATTCTGAAGAAGTATTTCAGTTTTCGTTTGAGTCTGTCTAGTCTGTTTGGTTCATTCATTTCAGTTTAAAAGTTGAGTCAGTCTGAGTCAAAGTTTCAGTCAAATAAATTCAGTCAATAGTCTTGAGTTGCTTTGTCAAAATAATGGATTCCATAGCCCAATGGACGAAGGCACTGCCTACTCTCCCAGAGATCTGCCGTTCTTGGCACCTCCCAGGAGCTACCATCCCCATTGGAGCCAATGTTAGAATTGGTCTTTACATCCCTCCGTCAGAGATCATTTCTCTTATTGCATTTCATTTTTAGGTGTCTCATTCCGCTCATTCATCTGCATTCCGTTAGGGGCATGCCATCATCTGACGGAAGGGTCTCTTCACTAGTTTCCCTCATGTTTGTACCTGCTGGGTTGGTCAAAATTTATCAAAATTCATTAAAGTTGATTTCAGTCATTTACAGTCATAGGTGGTATGTTGGTCAAAAAAGAGTCATTTCAGTCATTAGGTCTAGGCTTTGGTCTTCAGAATGTCAAATAATGCCCGCAGACCATGAGGATGTCTTCAATAAGTTTTCATTTCAAGATTTCCATCATCAATAATGCTCAGGGATGATTCTTCTTCAAAACTCTGTTTTGAGGAAGAAATCGTCAAATTTGTTGTTTGTAATAAATATGTATTTTTAAAGTCTTCCATCATGAAATACTTCAAATGCAGCCCTGGTCATCCTTTTCCGAAATCCAATGCCACCATCCCTACAAAAAATGAACCAAGAAAGCCATCAATTCAGCCAAAAATCAAAGAGGAAACAAAAAGACAGAGTTTGTATTAAAGTGAAAAAGTGCCAAGCCAAAAAATTACAAAGTGGGTTTTTGAGAAACAAAAATCAAATCCATCACTATTTGAGGCATTTTCATTGTTTGAATAGCCATTTGCATCCAAGAGATCGATTGAAAGTCGAAGTTTAGTGGTGATAGGGTGAAGTTGTAATTTTGAAGCCAAGACTGTGTTTAGAGTGCGCACGGCGCATTGGGTAAGAGCGCGATGCACATAGGCTGCGCGACGCACTGGGCCTCCTGCCATAGTGCATTTTTCCACTAGCGCGGCGCATCCACGGAGCGCGGCACACTGGGCTTGTGCGCGGCGCATAGAGCTTCCAAGACTGAAATTCATCACCGCTTCATCAAATGTTAAATCAACTCGAATCTTTTGCTCCAAGTAAGTGTTAGTGTGCCTTTGCCATTGATTTCAGTCTGTATTTGCTGCGATTTAGAGAGGAGGTTATAAGAGTTTGAAGGCCAAATTTTTAAACCCTAAATCCATATCAAAATCTGCTCCCTTAGGGTTTATGTTTGAAATTTAAAGTCAGCTTGTTGATGCCAATTTGTTCGAACTCCATTCCCCATCACTGTCACATTGTTATCATATCCCTCTCCTATTCCCTATTCCTCTACAAAACTACTCATATCATTTCTTCAAATTTTCCCTATCCTAAACCCTATCATTTTTCCCTCTCCCATATCACTTATAAAACCCCTAAATTCCAAAGTTCCCCAAAAATTCAAGTGACTGTTATTGCATTAAATTCACTTGACAAACCCCCACTTTTCCCACGGTTCATACTTACCACAGCCCTTCATTTCCCTTTGGCATATTTGGCATTGAAGCAAAAACACCTATTTCTCATTTTCAAACAAACCAAACTCTTATTTTCACCACATATATATCAGCATATACTTGTTATACACATTGCAAAGCACCATGTCAAAAACAAATTCATCATATGAGCAAGAATATGAGCAAGATAGTGACTCAACCACAGAGCTAAATGTACCGAGAAGGCCTCATAAAAGTGGTAAGCACGTCAGAGAAGAGCTCACTTCCTTGACTCAGTTGCAGGCCTGCTCGCTTGCAATGGCATGCTTTCAGCAACATTCATGTTTTCAGTATTGTGAGATGATTTCTCAGATTCAGCATCATCATGAGTTGGTTCGCTTATTTGTTTTACATCTGCGTGATGGTCATGTAAACCTTGCTGGAGTGAACTTCACCCTGACACCAGAAACAATTTCTCAGGCAACCGGGATACCAAACATAGGTGAAGAGTGGAATAAGAGACAGCAGCTGGATAGAGCATATTATGAACCTTACATCAGGCCTGGTTATATGAGGCAGCTCAGCAGGGTGTTTCCTTTCAGATTCTTGAAGGAGTCCTATGCGCCATTAATGAAGCTCATCATTAGATACTTCAGTTGCGAGGGTAGATTCTCACGCCTTTATGCATACCACATCAGACTGTTGATGCATTTCACGAGAGTGAGCGTGATGAATATTCCATACTTCATGTGCCGAAACATAGAGCGGATGACTACCCTTGTGCAGAAGAAGACTCCAGAGCAGCAACATAACAGCATTTATTGTTATGCGCTCATCAAGATGATTGTGGTACATCAGCTTGGATTGCAGGGCATTGCATGGGAGGAGTTCATTTCCCGTGACTTCTTTACAGCCCCTCAGCCTCCTCCAGATATTGTTCATGATGAGGGTGAGCCTTCACATCAGTTTGAGGTTCCTGAGACAGAGCCTATCAGTGTTCCAGTGTGTGTTACCTATCAGAGAGGTACCAGAGCCTTATTTGCAGCAACACGACGAGTACTATCTCCACCCGGGGTGGAAGGGGTCTCGTTATCTTCGACAGCAGCGCGAGTACTATCTCCACATGGCGTGGAAGGGGTCTCGCCTTCTACATCAGCACAGGTACAGGACAGAAGCAAGAAGCCTATGCAATATGAGGGCCCCTCAGGAGACCAAGATACTGATTTTATATTGATCGATGTTGATTCGAGCTCTCCCAGCTCAAAGCTGAAAGAAATCATCCAGGAGCAGAAAGTTGAGATCGACACACTGACCGAGAAATTGCAGAGAGCTCAGTGGGTTATAAATTACTTGGAGCAGCGGAATAAAAAATTGGAGGATCAGCAGACACTCATAGAGTTTCGGAAAATCCGTGAAGACCATGAATTGGCCCGAAAGAGACCAGGTGACATGACACCATTTGAGCGGGAGACTTGCCTTACGAGAGTCAACATTCATCTTGAGAAACTATTGGCGAAGGCCAATAGGGACAAAGTCATGCTCAGACATATGAAGAACCACTATTGGGCCCGCACACATGTTTGCAAAGCGAAAATGAAGATCCTGAAAGCAAGGTTGAGAAGGGCACTAAGGAGGTGCAAAAGGCCTGATCCACTTCAAATATTGGCCGAAGCTTCTTTGGCTGAGCATGAGACTTGATGAGGGACCTTCACTCCAAATTTCAGCAAGTTTGGGGAAAATTTTGTCATTTTTGAAATTTTGGTCGCAAAACAGATTTTTCCGCCCGACGCGTCGCACCACTTGGCGCGCGCTTACGTTTGAGAGATCTTCTGGAGGAAAAATTGATATTTTTGGGTTTGTTATGATAAATTATGCATGCTCAGGAATGGCTGAGAGATTTCATCAAGTTCTGGGTGGCCTAAAGGGTCAAAAACACCTTGAAAATGGCCTTTCTGCCACCTTTTACACACACAGGAACCAGTCTTGGGAGATTGAAGTTTTGGAGGGGCAAATGACATCCAAATCCAGAAATTCCACTTGGGTTGGAAAGTAGACAGGAAGGGATTTCCAACGAGCTATCATGAGCTCAATTTGGACTTCGGGAAGTGCCTCAAAAACAGGCCCAAAGTGGCGCGACGCATTGATTTTTTGGGCGCGACGCATAGAGAAATTTGGCCTCATTTCGACTCTTCAGCTCAGAAATTCGCCCACTTTTGACTAGTTTCACTTTTTGATGTAATTATTGATCTATAATTGATGTAATTTGATGACTATGATGTAATTTTGGCTCATATTTACTTGTTCTAGAGGATTCATTCACTAAAAAGTGAAAATTAAATGAATGAATCAGTTTCCTTCCATATAGAGGCAAGTTGTTTGATTGCCTAGATTTCAGTTCCTTGTTTAGAATTGGTTGAAATAGCTCTTAGAGGGATGAGATCGACTCCTAGAGCCATGGGAAGGGGTTAGGATGGTCTATATCATGTATTTTCTGAGACATTTTCAGGGTTGGACTCTTGGGAATAGTTTGGCACCTCATTGTATATTCATTTCAACTTTTTAGCAAAGGAAAGACCAGAGTTTTGTAGCACTTGTTGGGATCCTTGTGGCTCTGATTTTTTATGATGTTTTTCTCCATGTATCTGTAAGTTTCATTAATTTTATATGTATTCCATTTCCCTTCTCTTTGCTTCTGAATTAAACAAATGAGTAACTAAGGTAGAATTCATTAGTTTGCTGGTGCTCTGCCTTAAACTTTTGTTTAGTTTTATATGTTTTCGTCAGTTTGAAGAGGATCCTTGCACCCTCTTTCCCTCTTCAGCTCCTCAGCAGTCTTTTCCATCCATTCATTGAATCTAAGACATCAAAGTCATTGTCTTCCCTGCCCCAACTTGAACTCTGTGATTGGCACCATCTAAGCTAAAATTTGCTGTTTCACTGTGTTTAACACTAAAAAATCATTCAAACTCTTAGACATATACAGCCTAAAATTGGTACTCATTCAGTAATCAGTCTTGTTGCTCTGAGGATTGACCTGATGCCTCCCATGACCAGTGAGGCTAGCACGAGGCCCGAGCATGGTTGGTGCTACCTGAATCCCTTCCCGGCTTTGGTGGATTTGGGCAATAACACTTGGTAAGTCTATCAACTACCACCATGATGACACTCTTTCCTTCGGACTTAGGTAAACACGTGATAAAATCCATTGGGAAATCTCCTCCCAACGTTGACTTGGAATGGATAAAGGTTGTAAGCTGGCGTCTTCAATTGTCTCAACTTTATTATGTTGGCAAACCAAAAATTCTGCCACAAAATTTTGAATATCAGGACAGGCCATCCCAAAAAATTGTTTGCACTTTGGTGG
This sequence comes from Pinus albicaulis, assembly GCA_034641835.2. Lineage (NCBI taxonomy): Eukaryota > Viridiplantae > Streptophyta > Pinopsida > Pinales > Pinaceae > Pinus > Pinus albicaulis. The sequence goes on from CM076569.1 coordinate 872,781,387, forward strand.
TAAAGTTTTAAAATCACAGTGTCCACAGTGTCCTCCTAAATGAGAAGTGTGCAATTCCAGAAGAATCTTTTGTTTTAGTTGGGAATTCTTACAAAGATATAAGCGATCTTTGTACCATAAGGAATCATTTTTCCAACTAAATGTATCAGATGTACTAGGATCTTGCTGCAACTTTTAAATGAGTGTCCATACATCTTTGTCCTTCTTCCATTCATCTCTTGCTTCGGTTATCCAATCTGGTTGGATAATAGAAATGGCACAAAGCAATGCTTCCACCCCTTCATTATTTCTTGAGAGTGCATCTGCAACAACATTAAGCTTTCCTTTTTTGTAGATTATTTCAAAGTCATAACCCAACATCTTTGTGACCCATTTTTGCTGCTCTTCTGAAGATAGTCTTTGTTACAAAAAGTGTTTAAGACTATCATGATTAGTTTTTACCTTGAAGTGTCTTCCCATTAGGTAAGTTCGCCATTTCTTTAGTGCATGCAGTATTGCTAACATTTCCTTCTCATAAATAGGTTTATGCAAATACTTTCCTTTGATTGGACGACTTTCAAAAGCAATGGGTCTTCCTTCCTGCATTAAAACCGCACCAATTCCATTTTCTGAGGCATCACATTCCACAATAAAGGTTTTTGTGAAGTCTGGCGTAGCTAAGACCGGTGCTAGGCACATTGCCTCTTTAAGATGTTCAAAGGCCTTAGTTGCTTCGGGAGTCCATGAAAATGCATCTTTCTTCAATAATGTTGTTAGAGGTGCTGCTATTCTCCCATAATTCTTAACAAACTTGCGATAATACCCTATTAACCTGAGAAATCCTCGCAACTGCTTTATGGTTGTGGGGACTTTCCATTCCTTAATGGCTTTAATTTTGTTAGGGTCTACCTTAACACCCTCGTGAGATACAATATGACCCAGATATTCCGCCTCTTGTACTCCAAAGAAACATTTGGATGTTTTTGCATATAATTGTTTCTCCTGCAATAGTTTGAGCACCCTGTCAACATGTTCAACATGATCCTTCCAAGACCTGTTGTAGATTAGTATACCATCAAAAAATACTAGCACAAATTTTCTAAGGAAGGGTTTGAAAATGGAATTCATCAACCCTTGAAATGTAGAAGGTGCATTGGTAAGGCCAAAAGGCATGACCAAAAATTCATAATGACCCTCATGAGTTCGAAATGTTGTTTTTGGAATATCTTCAGTCTTCATTCTAATTTGATGATATCCTGAACGAAGATCCAACTTGGTAAAATAAATTTCCCCATGTAATTCATCCAATAATTCATCAATCACAGGAATGGGAAATTTGTCTTTAATGGTGAGCTTATTGAGCTCCCTATAATCTGGACACATTCGCCATGATCCATCCTTCTTGTATACCAATACTACAGGAGCAGAGAAAGAACTTTGACTGGGTTGAATTATACCCGCCTCTAACATTTCTGCAATCATACGTTCAATTTCGCTCTTTTGGAAGTAAGGATATCTATAAGGCCTGATGTTTGGAGGAACACTTCCTGGAATCAAATGAATAGCATGATCATCATCATGAATAGGTGGGAGTCCTTTGGGAGTTTCAAACACCTTAGAATGATTGTCCAAGACTTGTTGGAGATCTCCGGAAATAGATGGTTTTGATGTCGGAACTTCTAGTGAGCATAATTGTGCAATTACGCCTCGTTGTTCTTTCTTTAGAAGCTTTGTCATGACATTAGAGCTTATTATCCTTCCTGGCTTCCCTTCAATACCCCGTAATTCGACTTCCTTTCCTTCTGAAAAAAATTTCAAGAAAAGTTCTTGAAAATTAAAAGCTACCGTCCCCAAAGATTGTAACCATTGTACTCCAAGTAAAACATCAGCACCTCCCATAGGAATGGAAAGCATTGGACTATTCAATACATATTCCCCCATGGTTAGCTTGATATTATGGCATTTTCCAGAGAAATTCATAGTTCCTCCATTTGCAACCATTACTTGACATTCTGGTGCTGGGTATAGAAAACAATTCAATTGCTTGGCTACCTTACAATGAATAAAATTATGGGTACTACCTGTTGTGGTCCTGTGATTTGGAAGATTGGCATACCAAATGACAAGGCAACATCAAAACCACTTTGGAATCCTAGGATCTAGCCCTCTTGGATTCAGAGAGGGATATCTCTATATGAATTTTAGAATGATATGCTTATAGGCTCATGATATGATATTAGGCTAGTTATGAAGCTCAAGGGAACTTGTTTGTTTTTGTTGGTTGGAGATCATTAACTGAGAAGATCATGTGAAGTGTGAAGGAGGAAATAAATTGAAGGATATTTTAGCATGGGAAGATAAGTCAAGAAACAGTGCTAATCCATTGGGCTATGGAGTCATAAAAGGGTTTACTTGCACAACAACTATTCAAGGGTTTCCATAGGGCAAGTCATCTAGATCAAAAGATCTCTTTAAGTTGAGTTTTTGGTATGAAACATTAAGAAGTGTGGTGAAAGAAGCAAAGCTAATAACCATTTAAGAATCTATTAACTTCACTACACAAGAAAAGCCTTTCAAAGTGACTGATTTGGGAGCAAGCCAAAGGACAAGGAAAACCATAGACTTCTCTAGGAAAGCTCCTACTAAAGCCAACTTCTAAGACAACAATAATGTAATCCTCTTGACTACCTTCAGAAAGTAGAAAACATTTAAGATAAACATAAAAAGTAGCCTAAGATCAAGTAAGGACTTTGAACCTATCCTACTTTCGGCATACTCTTAAGGGAAATCTTCAAAACAACTGTTTAAGACTAAACAAGGGGCAGGGCTAACCATAAACTTCCTTGATTAGGACTCTACTTAGCATGCAGTGAAAAGATCATTCGACAATGAAGATAAACATAAATAGTAGCCTAAGATCAAGTAATGACTTTGAACCTATCCTGCTTTCGGCATACACTCAAGGGAACTTTTCAAAGCTAGCTGTTGGAGAAGAAAATAGAGGACAGGGCTAACCATAGACTTCTCTAGTTCAATTCTACTTAGCAAACCTTTCAAGAACATTCGAGAACAGAATCTCAAGTATTACACTCCAAGACATGGGCTCACCAACATTCCTTGACTATTTATACTCTATTGATTGATTCTCAAACACACATTTAGAAGAAAACATAAAGATAAAGCTTATCAGTCAGAATTAGGGTACCTTTAGAAGTAAATTCTACTCTATATTTCCTATTCTTTATCAGATAAAATGGAAATTATGGAAACATAAGGAGAATAATAATTACAGTAAGAAAAACATCACCAATAATATAGACCAGGATCCTATGAATCTGCTTTTTTATTTGATGTGCAAGACCTGTCACATACTTTAAGTCCAATGGCTTTCTATAGTCCAATACTTCTCTTCCCAACCTACTATATTACAACTATTCAGATACTTCCACTTAATAACAGTTCAAACAATCAATAAATTTCCAACCCTTTACAATGAAACTTCAAAGAGTATTTATAGGTGAATGAGGAGGAGAAGTGAAAGAAGTGGTCTTAATGATCATTTAAGATAGAATAGATGTGCATCGGATGCTCCATTCTGCTCAATGAATGCTATATTAACTTATGAACCACTCTAGTTGCTTTTGTTTGACTTTGAGGCACATCTGGTAGGCTGGTAATAACTCCGAAGTGTGTGCTTTTGGAGATATCTTGTGACTGCAGTAACTCTGTCTTAGCTTCTGGGACAAGTTAGGTGAAACATTTAGTTTTAAGGCCACCCATGCCTTTATAATAACTTCTCTGACAGTTTAAAGAGGTTCTATCATCAGGATGGTTGTCAAGGTGTCTTTGAAAGGTAAAGTAGGCTACAGGTGTCCTCTTCTTGATCTCTGGAGATTCAATTTCCTTGATGATCTAACATTTCAAGGCTTCTTTGCTGATATGTTTGCTTTTGTCACTTTAAACTGAATTAGGCCTCGGATTTGTGATTTAGGCCTCTTAAATAATATTTAACCTTTATGTCCTTGCTGACTGTATTCCCTTCTGATTTATTTGTCTTTATGCTTTATCCTTCATTCATTGATCTACAGGTTTAGCTTTTGGTCTTTGGATTTCACGCTTAAACCTTTATCTTCGATTTCTTCACTGATCTTTGGTCTTCACTGTTCATTGTGTCCAGGTGGCAGTAGCGCATCAGAGGGTTTGACTAAACAATCAATATTCATGATATATTGATGAAACTTTGGAGTTTACCCCTTTCTGTCCCTTTTATGCAATTTCCGGCCATAGAAGATCGTCACCCTTGGCCATGTCCCTTTACTGGATTGTGGGATAGATTTTTGTTATAGAACCACCATTAAACCTACACAAGACATCAAACATGTTATAAAATCCTGTGGATTGGGCTTAAAATGCTTCAGAGGCAATGGCAGAGGCATAAGTTCTGTGCAGAGGTACGTGGATGCGGCGGAGATGAGTTTCAATGGCGGAAACCTGAAACCAGGGTTTGAATAAGGTTTTGGCGCAGAACATTGGATAGGCGGTTTTGGAAAATCGAGGATAGTATTCGCGCAAGATTTGGGTGGTAGGTGGTATTGGGCTGGGGGGATGCGATATAGGTCAGAGAGTGACACGTGTCCCTCTAAAACCACTTATTTCATGTTAGAATTGCACACCGGGGAGAATTGGTGAATTGGGCGCGAAACGGTATCTGGACCGTCCGATCTGCGGGCTACAAATCGACGGCCATCGATCAACACAACACGAGAGGAGTTGTGCGTTGGAAAAGTGGTGGGACCAAGTAGCCGATGTAAGCTACTTTGTCGCGGAGTGAAATAGGTTGATCGGAGGGTAAAACAACCATGTTAAGTAGGAGTCGTTGGATGATTAGGATCGACAGCCCAGATTAAGAGTGGGGGAAATAATAAAGGGAATGGCGGATGGAGGGGTCGATGTGGATGGTGAAATTGCTAAAATAAGGACCGTCCGATTGTTGGAGATCAACCTCTGAGATCGGACGATGAAGGAGAATGAAAAGGGCGGGGTTGAAATGCGGGGGTAATGTGGGCCGCTAGATCCGAATAGATCAATGGTGGAGATTAACTGCGGGGGGACTGGGGGGTACAGAGGGATCTTGGGGGCGGGTGCCTCCGCAGTGAATGGGAAACGAGGAAAAAAGCTAGTCGTTGGATCAAGAGAAGATCGACGTTGGAGATCAAGGATGCGGGGGGACTGGGGAGTATGGGCCACTTTGGTCGGCTTCCCCCATAGTAAACCTGTGCCATAGATCTGGTTTAATTGGACTGTGCGGATTGAAAGAAAACACGATGAAAATCCCAGCGCGGTCGGGTGGGACTGGCTGGATTACATGGGAGATTGATGGTTACGCAATGAATCGTTGGAGCGTTGATCGTTAGATTTAAAATATCAATATCCCATATCTCTTCACCAGGTCACACAGATAATAGATGGTGTGAGGGGAGGAGAAAATAACGATGAAGCGACTACTGTCGGATCAGGAGGATCGATGGCTTGGATGATTTCGGAGAATGGCAGGCAGAAGGGGCTTGGACAAGAGGAAAGTGATAACGCGATGGCGCGAAAAGGGATAAATACTTAAGCCAATGGTTTCGAGTCCCAGTCGTATGGAGAAAGGAGCTGAGAACTTAAACCCATGGGGGCTTAAAGGTCCGCTTATGAAAAAGTTAGATTTTAAGGCTGAAATGGGGGTTTTTGAAGGTTTTAAAGGTTTCGATAGATATAAAGAAGGGCTTAAAACCAAATAAAAGGGACTCAAATGGTTTTAAAGGATTTTGAAGGAAGTGGAGGGATTTTTAATAGAAAAATATGAATGAAAGAGGGTGGAAGAGGGGTTCAAAACAATTTTCTTCATGATATCAGCAGGGCTTTGTGGAGACATCAGTGAGATGGATCCTTTGAACAAATAGACACAGCAAGGCTTCAAGAAGTCACATATTTGATCCAAATTTGTTTCTTGAATACTAACAAACTTGTTTTATCCATCATAGTATATGAAAAATTTATATATGGCTAACAGTGGCTCCACTCGGGGATGGCAGCTCCTTGGAGATGTCAAGAACCTCAAAAATTTATCTCTGGAAAGTAGATCAATGTCTTGCACTTTGATAATCCTCTTTCTTCTTTGATCATGCTACTTGGAAGGATAATCAGAATTACATAAACAAACAAATCTCTTTCCCCAAACAACTACCTACACAACTTACTTTCCTAACATTTTTTCTTCATAAGGTGCACTTGGACTTGGAAACCTTTTGACATCAACATTTTATTCTTTTATTGAAAGCAGGAAACTAATCTAAATCTACCCTTATAACTTCCATGAGTTCAGTTTAAACCGTTGAACTCATTAGCTTCTCTACCTAACTACTATCTATCAGGATTAAACTATCTGGCAGATCTTATTCTCTATATTCTAAAAAAAATTTAAATACAGACAAACCAGGATGAAACTATCTGATTTGCTGTAAGACTATGGCATAAAAACAAGCTGCACATAGACTTAAATTTACAGAAATTTAAAACAAAATTATGAAGGTTTAAGATCTGAAAATTAAGAACATCTTTCTTTCTTCTTATGACTCATATTTTGATCTTTTTTGGAGTCATCTACTTCTTTTCTCTTGGTTCAGATTTTGAGCATATTAGAACCAATTATTTTTCTTCTCTTTGGCTCAGGTTTTGATATAATTTGAGCCATTCTTCATCAAAATTACAGGTTCAGGATTTAAGCTTGTTTGAACCTCTGTTTTTCTATCCTAATCTAGTCTACTGATAAGCCAAGATTAAATTGTTTGGTTGTTCTGATTCACTAACCTATCAGCAGTAAATTGAAATCTATCTAGTCATGATTAGGTTGTATGACTAAATAGCAGTTCTCTTCCAAGTAGTGGCATTTAATCTTGCACACTTTCAGATTCTCTTTCTTTTTTGTTATGGGGTTGTACCTTTCTTCTTTTTCTAATCTGCCCTCTTTTTCTTTTCTATTGTTTTTGTATTTTTTCAATGTTTCTTTCAAAGCAAAAAACAAAAAACTAACTAAATGCTCACAGGCTGAGCTTTATTGAAATTCCTACCTACCCTAATCTAACTCTGAAATATTTACATGTTTAGCTGACAAATTCTCTTTTCCAATACATCCAGTTAATCAGATGGTTCCATGATTGGTCTTTTCTCTTCTCTTTGAGCATGCCGGACAGACAGGGCCACTCCCATCTCACTTGTTCTTTAGCAGCAGTGCTAAAATTTTTTGTTGCATTTCGTGATACTATGCTCTTAACAAGCTTTATCCATTCTTCAAATTTCTTCAAAAAATGAGCAAAGGGGTCTTGAAATAATACCTGTTTGGGAGTATTTGACAGGTAAGTTTCAACTAGGATTATTTTTTCTTCCACTAGATCAAGAAAAATATTCTTTTGAGAAATAAAATCTTCCTCATCTTCATTGTGATCTGAACTGGAGGACTCATCATATTTGGAAGTGTTGTCCTCTTGTAGTCCTGGGATGCTCTGATTCATTGGATTTTACTCTGTGAAGAGATCATCATATTCTTGAGCAAGGGTATCTTTTATTACCTCAACCCTCTCAAGAGAAGGTTCCTTATATTCATCATGCTCAAGAAATTCTTCATTGTTTTCCTCCTCAACCTTTGACTGCTGATTCCCAATCACATGAAAACTATTACTGATGAGTTGTAATGAAGCAGAGCAAAGATTCATAGATTCTTCACCCTCTTCTGCATTTTTGAAGCTTTCTTCATCAATATCGTAAATAGCCTGCTTTGGCTCATTACTTTCTTGGAGTTGGTGGAACTAATCTTACTCCCACAAATCTAATAATGATGGTCCTAGAATATCAAATTCTGTTTGGAGAAAATCATCATAGGAGAGATCAAAATTAGGAAAATTATTAATGTAAGTAATGTCACCAATCAAACATACTGGATTATCAGCAGGTCTTTCTTTATTCTGATCTACAAGGGAACTTTCTAAATTTTTACAACAAAGTTCATTAGGTGAATGGGCAAGAGTGTTTGTTTTATAAAAAATTTCAGAGGCTGGCTATTTGTTTATAATTTGATCAATTTCTTCTTCTGTTAAAGGGGGAGATGCTTCTTTGTTTCTTTGAGCAGAAGTACAACAGTTCTCTATCTCTTGTGAGGACTGAATTTGAGGCTGGATGTCTTCTTGAGCCTCAGCTAAAAGGGATGATGAATCATCATTAGTTATGTTTTCAGTTGGATCCTGAGGATTTCCTTCTGTTTCTTGATTAATTTCTTCCTCAACTAATTCATCTAGGTTTTTATGATAGTTGTCTTGGGTATGAAATTCATGGATGGCTGCTAAGAGATCCTCAGGCTGCCAATTTCATAAATCTTCATAAATGCGTGCAAGGTATTTTTTGATTCCCTTAGATTGATTACAAAAACCTCCATCCAATGATAGATATGGGGATTTTTCCTTATAATGATCATAAAATACCATGTGGAGGTCTCTTAGAGAAAACAAACTACCAGCCCTCAACCATTCATACCATTCCCTTGATTTTCCTTCTAATGTCAACATGAACATTTTCATAAGGTAGTCTTCATGCCATTCCACCTTTAACCTCCATACATGTATATGAAATTTGATGAGATATAAAAAGGGTCATCAAACTTCCCATCTTGAAAAACAGGCAGGTTTTCATCCCAATTCACTTGGGGCATCTTGTGTGGGAACCCAGGGATATGATTTCTTCTCATTAGGGCATATCTTCGTTGTATCCTTGGAATCATGTTTGTAAATTAGAAAAGAGGTCACTGTGTCTATTCAACCAGTTCATAGTATTCTACCAGTGGAGTCATTTGGTCTTTTGGGAGTTGTGGAGTCGCCAGGTGGAGTATTTCAAAAATTTTGAGATGGGTTGTTGTCCACCATCAGCAAGTGAATACTAATCTAAGGATGTTGGGGGTCTTCTGAGCTCTTAAGGATGTCTAAGATGCAATTTACTCAGAAGTCCCCAGTATGGTCTCCATTATGTTGTGGTCCTGTGATTTGGAAGATTGGCATGCCAAATGACAAGGAAACATCAGAACCACTTTAGAATCCTAGGATCTAGCCCTCTTGGATTCAGAGAGGGATCTCCTTATATGAATTTTAGAATGATATGCTTATAGGCTCATGATATGATATTAGGCTAGTTATGAAGGTCAAGGGAACTTGTTTTTTTTTGTTGGTTAGGGATCATTAACTAAGAAGGTCATGTGAAGTGTGAAGGAGAGAATAAATTGAAGGATATTTAAGCATGGGAAGATAAGTCAAGAAACAGTGCCAATCCATTGGGATATGAAGTCATAAAAGGGTTTACTTGCACAACAAATATTCAAGGGTTTCCATAGGGCAAGTCATCTATATCAAAAGATCTCTTTAAGTTGAGTTTTTGGTATGAAACATTAAGAAGTGTGGTGAAATAAGCAAATATAATAACCATTTAAGAATCTAGTAACTTCACTACACAATAAAAGCCTTTCAAAGTGACTGATTTGGGAGCAAGCCAAAGGATAGGGCCAACCATAGACTTCTCTGGGCAAGCTCCTACTAAAGCCAACTTCTAAGACAACAATCTAGTAATCCTCTTGACTACCTTCAGAAAGTAGAAAACATTTAAGATAAACATAAAAAGTAGCCTAAGATCAAGTAAGGACTTTGAACCTATCCTACTTTCGGCATACTCTTAAGGGAAATCTTCAAAACAGGTTTTTAAGACTAAACAAGGGACAAGGCTAACCATAAAATTCCTTGATTAGGACTCTACTTAGTATGCAGTGAAAATATCATTCGAGAACGAAGATAAACATAAAGAGTAGCCTAAGATCAAGCAAGGACTTTGAACCTATCCTGCTTTTGGCATACACTCAAGGGAACTTTTCAAAGCTAGCTGTTGGAGAAGAAACTAGAGGACAGGGCAAACCATAGACTTCTCTAGTTCAATTATACTTAGCAAACCTTTCAAGAACATTCAAGAACACAATCTCAAGTTCTACACTGCAAGACATGGGCTCACCAACATTCCTTGACTAGTTATACTCTATTGATTCATTCTCAAACACACATTTAGAAGAAAACATAAAGATAAAGCTTATCAGTCAGAATTAGAAGTAAATCCTAATATATATTTCCTATTCTTTATTAGAGAAAATGGAAATTATGGAAACATAAGGAGAATAACAATTACAGTAAAAAAAACATCACCAATAATATAGACCAGGATCTTGTGAATCTTCTTGTTTATTTGATGTGCAAGACCAGTCACATACTTTAATTAAAATGGCTTTCTACAGTCCAATACTTCTCTTCCCAACCTACTATATTACAACTACTCAGCTACTTCCACTTAATAACAGTTCAAAAATTCAATAACTTTCCAACCCTTTACAATGAAACTTCAAAGAGTATTTATAGGTGAATGAGGAGGAGAAGTGAAAGAAGTGGTCTTAATGATCATTTAAGACATAATAGATGTGCATCAGATGCTTCATTCTACTCAATGAATGCTATATTAACTTGTGAACCACTCTAGTTGCTTTTGTTTGACTTTGAGGCAGATTTGGTAGGCTGGTAATAACTCCGAAGTGTGTGCTTTTGGAGATATCTTCTGACTACAGTAACTCTATCTTGGCTTCTGGGACAAGTTAGGTGAAACATTTAGTTTTAAGGCCACCCATGCCTTTATAATAACTGCTCTGACAATTTAAAGAGGTTATGTCATCAGGATGGCTGTCAAGGTGTCTTTGAAAGGTAAAGTAGACTACAGGTGTCCTTTTCTTGATCTCTGGAGATTTAATTGCCTTGATGATCTAAACTTTCAAGGCTTCTTTTCTGATATGTTTGCTTTTTTCACTTTAAACTAAATTAGGCCTCGGATTTGTGCTTTAGGCCTCTTAAATCATCTTTAACCTTTATGTCCTTGTTGATTGTATTCCCTTCTGATTTATTTGTCTTTATGCTTTATCCTTCATTCATTGATATGTAGGTTTAGCTTTTGGTCTTCGGATTTCATGCTTAAACCTTTATCTTCGATTTCTTCATTGATCTTTGGTCTTCATTGTTCGTTGTGTCTAGGTGGTAGTAGCGCATCAGAGGGTTTGACTGAATAATAAATATTCATGATATATTGATGAAACTTTGGAGTTTACCCCTTTCTGTCCCTTTTATGCAATTTCTGGCCATAGAAGATCGTCACCCTCAGCCATGTCCCTTTACTAGACCGTGGGACAGCTTTTTGTTATAGCAACACCATTAAACCTACACAAGACATCAAACATGTTATAAAATCCTGGGGATTGGGCTTAAACTGCTTCAGAGGTGATGGTGGAGGCATAAGAGTTGTGCAGAGGTAGGTGGATGCGGAGAAGATGAGTTTCAATGGCGAAAACCTGAAACTAGGGTTTGAATAAGGTTTTGGCGCGGAACATTGGATAGGATATTTTGGAAAACCAGGGATGGTATTCATGCAGGCTTTGGGTGGTAGGTGGTATTGGGCTGGGGGAATGCGATACAGGTCAGAGAGTGACGCATGTCCCTCTAAAACCGCTTATTTCGCATTAGAATTGCACGCTATGGAGAATTGGTGAATCGGGTGTGAAATGGGATCTGGACCGTCTGATCTACGGGCTGCAAATCGACGGTCATAATTCATCGCGATGGGAGAGGAGTTGTGTGATGGAAAAGTGGTGGGACTAGGTAGCCGACATAAGCTACTTTGTCACGGAGCGAAATCGGTTGATCGGCGGGCAAAACAGCCAGGTCAAGTGGGAGTCGTTGGATGATTAGGATCGACAGCCCAGATTAAGAGTGGGGGAAAGAAAAAATGGAATGGAAGATGGAGGGGTCGATGTGGATGGTGAAATTGTGATGAAATAAGGACCGTCTGATCGTTGGAGATTAACGTCTGAGATCGGACGATGAAGGAGAATGAAGAGGGAGAGGTTGAAATACGGGGGTAATGTGGGCCATTAGATCCAAATAGATTAATGGTGGAGATTAACTACAGGGAGACTGGGGGGTACGGAGGGATCTCAGGGGTGGGTGCCTCCGCGGTGAAAGGGAAACGGGGAAAAAAGCTGGTCGTTGGATTGGAAGAAGATCGATGGTGGAGATCGAGGGTGTCAGACCTGGGAGATAATAATTTGGTCAAAAAGGTTCTCGAGATGAACTCCGCACCGTAGATCTGTTAATCTGACCGTATGACTGAAGAAAACATGATGAAAAGCCCATGCGCTTGGGTGGGACCCATGGGATGCTGGGAGATTGATGGTTATGTGATGAAGCGCCGGAGTGTTGACTAATAGATTTAAAAGATCAATGGCCAAAATCTTCACCGTGTCACACAGATAATGGTATGGTGTGGTGAGGGGGAGTGAGTGGTTATGAGATGAAGTGACTACCGTCAGATTAGGAGGATCGACGGCTTGGATGATTTCGGAGAATGGCAGGCAAAAGGGACTTGGACGAGAGGAAAGTGATAACGCGATGGCGCGAAAGGGGCTAAAGACTTAAGCTGATGGTCGCAGGTCCTGGTCATATGGAGAAACAAGCTGAGAACTTAAACCCGCAGGGGCTTAAAGGTTCACTTATGAAAAAGTTAGATTTTAAGGCCGAAATGGGGGTTTTTGAAGGTTTTTAAAGGTTCTAATAGATATAAAGAAGGGCTTAAAACCAAATAAAAGGGACTCAAATGGTTTTAAAGGATTTTTAAGGAAGTGGAGGGATTTTTAATAGGAAAATATGAATGAAAGAGGGTGGAAGAGGGGTTCAAAACAATTTTCTTCATGATATCTGCAGGGCTTTGTGAAGACATCAGTGAGATGGATCCTTTGGACAAATAGACAGAGCAAGGCTTCGAGAAGTCATAGATTTGCTCCAACTTTGTTTCTTGAAGACTAACAGACCTGTTTTAGCCATCATAGTATATGGAAAATTTATAGATGGCTAACACTACCTAAATCAATCAACACTATTACCTTTTTCTTCTTGATATGTCCTTCTATCTTGAGAGTTTGAGGAGTGGTAATTCCTACCAATGAATTACACGATATGGTTGGACTCATTTCTTCCTCTTCTATGGCTAGTTCCTGGTGTATATCCTCTTCTTTTGAAGATTCTTGTTCATTTTCTTCTTCCTCTTCACAATCTATGTAAAATAATTTCTTCGCAACACACTTATGACCTTTAGTGTATTTGCTATCACAACTGTAGCAAAGCCCTTTTACTCTTTTTTATTACAATTTTTGTGGTGTCAACCTTATAGGTTGTGGAAATCTAGGAGTAGCAACACTTCCATCTTTATAGAAGTGAGTGGCAGGCTTCCTTGTCGCCATAATTTTACATTCAATTTTTCTTGCCAACCTGAATGCCTTCTCCAATGAATCAGGTTCCAAAATGTGAACTTCATTTTGGAGGTTATCCTTTAAAGTACCTATGAAGAGATCAATCTTGTGTTCCTCTGGAATACCAGATACCCTTATATTCAATTTTTGGAAGTCCTCAATGTGCTCTCCCACTCAACACTTTTGTTTGAGATTTATCAATTGGCTAAAGAAATTGTTGCTCTTTGTATCCTCATAATTTGCTATCATTTCCTCCATAAAAATTGACCAAGTGACAATTTTTTTATGGGAGCAAAGCCATTGATCCCATAAAAATGTATTTTGTTCTAAATGTAAAGTTTCAATGCGTACCTTTTGTGTGTTTTTCACCTTATTGAGATCAAAATATTGCTCCATCTGTAGTATCCATGTTGCAGGATCCTTTCCATCAAACTTCCTCATATCCATTTTTGGAATATGGTAGTTCTTTCCTCCAACATTATAGTTTATGAAATCACAATTAAAATTTATTTTTTTCTCATCATGAGTTTCCTCTACTATCTTTTCACCATTAGGAAACATTTCTTGTATCAACTTTTTCAAACATTTCATGTCTGCTTTTAGATCATTCTTCATGTTTTCAATCTTAGCTTCCTTCCATGTCATCCATATTAGATTCCATGCCAGTTTCCATGCCATCCATATTAGCTCCCATTCCATTCTTCAAACCATCCATCTTATATTCCACGCCTTTCTTCAAAACTTCCATGTCATTTTTTGTTGCTCTTTGCGAGAGCAAAATTTGTTGCACTTCTATACATATAGTTTTGATATGTCATGTTGCCATTTCTTCGTCTTCATGAGTCATAATAGAGCTTTATAAAGGCTTAATGGGTGTTGAATTATTTTTAGGGGCCATTTTAGAATCCAATACTGATATCTATTCTACAATATTCCCTTGGAATCAATTCAACTTGATTCTTCAAACAAGACTTATGAAATTCGGAAAAAAATACACACCTTTTACTTGCTTTTGAGGAGCTCGATATTGAAATTGACTTATCTCTATACTTGTAGATCCTCAATATATAAAATTATGTCCTATAGTATTCCTCTGAAGCTTCTTTCAAATGCCACAGGTCAGACTTGATTTGGATTCTTCAAGGAAAAGTTATTTCCAATCTAACACAATGACCTAATTATGGACTAGTTCAGTAGAGCGGACTTGTACGACTTGTCACGTGTCACTGTTTGCTCCTTTGGCTCTAAAATTTATAGACAAGAAACTAAATTCTGTGTACTTCCAGTCAGGTTTCACATAATTCTGATCCGATGAGTAGAGAGAGAGTTATGTATATTTTCCCACGATCACCTCTTTGAGATGAAATTCAGGAGCCTGAAACAGACCTAACTTCAACAGATCATCTCTCCGAAAATAGTTCGAACCAAGCTCTGAAATTTTGTGACGATGTTCCTCAGGATGTTGGATTTGCACTCTAAAAATTTTATCTTATGAATCTTCATAGAAAAAATGTTATAGCGAAAATGCCACGATGACCTTTTTAAGTGAAATTCAAGAGCCTGCAAAAAGACCTAACTTGCACAGATCATATCTCCGAAAATATTGCGAACCAAGCTATGAAAGTTTGTGACAATGTTCCTCAGGATTTTGGATTCACACTCTAACAATTTCAGCTTCTAAACCTTCGTAGAAAAAATGTTATAGCGAAAATTTATGATGACCTTTTTGGAGCAGCGAAACCCTAGAATCCAAAGCTCTGATACCAAATGTTGTGAAACCAACTCCAAAAATAGAAGAAAAGAGATATCAATGCCTTAGAAATAAGCCACTTCGAGGGGGCAACCTCCAATACATTACATGAATGAACAATTATTTGATGATACAAATTACAAAAGCTCCTTTCTATATATAGGAGTCCATGGGGCCACAATGTAATCCTAGTGGGGCCACAATGTGATCCTATCTAACCTAAAAATAATAATTTAAGGGCACAATAATAACAATATGGGGGTTATAGGAGTACAATAATAACAATAAGGGGGTTACAATAATAAAAATAAGGGGCTATACTAGTAATATAGGGACCTAACAATACTTATATATATTTTGTAGATATTGGGTCATTCGTTGGCAATGATATTCCACCACCACCAAATGATCTAGGTGTAGATCATGTTGACGAGGAGATGGCAAAGGCGGAGGATCAGGGTGACAGACCTGGTCCTGATCAGGCGTAGATACCGGTGGGTTTAAGGCATAGGTCGGACACCCTATTTAGGATGGAGTTGGGAAACCAAGTCTGTCGACTCCTAGTTGAGGAGGGAGTCAGGCCAATTACAATCAAAGAGATACAGACTGATCATAGGTTGACACAGATCTAGAGAGGCATGCCCCATGATATGTTGACCCTCATGTGGCATATCACTAGAGCTACCATAGCACTGGCATGGGCGAGGAGGGGTAGGCATGGTGGAGATGCAGTATGACAAAGCAACGCATCATCTAATAATCATGATCATGAAGGGAGTGATCATCGTTGTATTACTCCACCTCCTCCTCCACCTCGCGTCGGAGATGATCATGATGAGCAACATACAACATCTAGTCATGATCATGAGCAGGCATCGTCTGAGCAGTCTGCACCATCTCATCAAACACATCCTAGTCCGGAGCAGGCACCTGATCCTGAGGAGGGTGCAGGTCCATCTGAGGAGGTAGGTCCATCGACTAAGAAGGTCGCCACACCATCCACTGAGCAGGCTGGACCATCCATGAGTCATCAGCAAACATTTCCTGATTAGCAAACACCTCCAGATCAATAGGCACGTGATCATCATCTATCTGAGCATGTCGAGGCTGCACCATCAACTGAGCAGGCCTCAACTAGTGATACTATTGATATACCACCAGATATTTGACATTTATATGCAGTTATATTACAGTTGTATATTTTTGAAATTATATATATATATATATATATATATATATATATATATATATATATATATATTTGGTCCATGTATTTTATGTTCATGTTGTAGATGTACTTAATTTACATGTTGGTGTTCATCATGATGTGTATATTGTTAGGTCATGTTAGATATGTTCATTTAATTTGCAGCTTGCAAATAGATGTGTATGTGATAGCAGTTATTTGACATGAGATGTATATTTGATGTTTGTGTTGTGATGATGTTATATAGTGCTTGTGTTTTGTTATATGATCATGATCATGATGATTAGATGATGTTAGCGAATTTGAATTTATTTTTTTAGTTGAATATGATGTTTGTACGATAGTTATCATGATCGTGATGTTTATTTTTAATATTAAATAATGATATTTATAAAATATTATGTCGTGATTGTAATTGAAATTTAAATTTTGATTGTATATAAAATTGTAAAATTTTCACTGTATTTCTAATTGTAATTTTAATTGTAATTGTAATATTTAATGTATTGTGTAATTATTGTAATTGTAATTTTAATTGTAATTGTAATTGTAATTGTATTGTGAAATTGTGAAATTGTAATTGTAATTGTATGTATTGTCATCATTCAATTTTATTAAAATTTGTAAATTTGTAAATTTGTAAAATTGTAAATTAATTGTCAATTTTGAAACATCACTACCGAAAGTAAAATGTATACCGTAAATATTGTTAATTACCATAACTGTAAAAATGTAAATTTGTATGAATATAAATAATTGTAAAATAATAAATCTAGAATAATATGAATTTTTGTAACATAATAAAGTTTAGAAAATAATGCAAATAAATTCATGTACTTTGGAATTATCATTATTTTATTATGATCTTACATACCAAAAATAGCAGTATACATTTTGAAGATATCATTCACACACATTTAAAGTAGTTAAGTAGTAGTGTTATTTTAGGAATTGACATTATAAAAAAAAGAACTTTATACAGTACGTCATTGTTTTCGAGATCAACATAATTGCAAATTATCAAGTGAAATGATTTTAACATTAACACAATGAAAATTAACAATTAATTCAAAATATATATTATAATGTTTCGAAAAAAAGAGTCTTAGATATAAGGTAATTACGTCCTCTTCTTTATAAAAACCCATCATAAAAAGTATAAATGATGAAATAACACATGTACCATATCACTCTCATTTTTCATGATCACCCTCATTATCTTCTAGCTCACTTGGCATGATAACACTATTATTCTCAAAAATATGTTTTGATATAGGGTCATGTATCAATTACCTCTAAATTTCCGAGAAACATGCATTTGACAAGCCAAACTTTTCTTTGAAGTTGTACAGTAACATCATTGTCCCCAACTAGGTAGAGTTTGACTGACCGCTAGGTCCAAAGAGAGGGGTGGTGGAAGCAAATTTAGGGCTTTCAAAAAAGGTATCAATGATATGAGCATCATCCCCTAGCTGATCATCGTTCTGGAATGCATCTAACAACATTGTCTCCATGGAAGTTGTATCCCTTAAGTAATCATCCATACCAACCTCTATTTGATTGCCTCCATTTCCAACTTGTGAAGAGCTACTATTGTTGTATGCATTCCTAATTGGTGAATCTGGACGTAGTGGGAATTGAATAGGTGGTTGATTCAACCATTCTTGGTATCATTCCTCTTCGATTTTTTCACTTAATTCAGCCTTCTCTCGATTTGACATTGTCGTGGAGTGCAACGGAAGATGGTAAGTAGGTCACTCATCATCACTAGAATCCTAATAATTTCAAAAAATATATTTAAACATGATTATTACAAAATATATTATATCAATTAGTAAACACGTAGAAAATGCATGATTAATTGGTTTGACATTGAAATAAATACATTAATATACCAAACAATTATTATCACCATCATTGTCCCAGGATTGTGCCTAGAAGATGCAATGTTACAATTGGTAAGGTGAAGCGGCTACCCATTTTCATTTACCAAATGCACATTGCTCTATGCTTCTCCTGATAAGAGCTTCCAACATTTTGGAGCTGTTTGAATATTTTGTGCATCTGAACTCGATTTTGAATCTGCATAAACCTAGAAATTTGTATTCATTAATTTTATTCAACTGATTGACATGGATAAATAAATAAATAAATTAGATAATGAAAATATAAATAACATCTGAAGTAAATATTACATCTCGAGATGGATAGGGAGAACTCCGTGATGGACTTTGAGAAATATTATGGAACGAGCTGGATTTTGAAGAATTGTCCATTTGATATAATTATGATATTTTGTCCCTGCATTTAAGAAAAATCAACAATAAATTTTGGTGTACATACCTAAAAGTAATTTTGTTGCCTTAAAAACGGACTTATTATTATCGGTGCTAATGTACAATTAACTATACAGGTCCATTTTAGTTACTGCGCACCGATGATGTGTTATTAATTGACACACCGGTGCGGTTCGGTTAGATAACAAACACACTGAATTGCCGAAAAAAAAAAGCACAACTTTATTTTTTTAAGTGAAAAAAAAGCGATAAATTGAAAAATGGGCGGAAAATTACTTTCAGAAATCTAATTTTATAAAAAAAATTCTTTAAATAGTAAAAACTATTCATTATTTCATTATTTTTGCAAAAAATCATAGGGAGAGATTTTCACGAAAGACATACCTAGAGCAAGAGAGCACGAGAGAACTGTGTAGCAGCGAAATACTTTCGAACAACACTATTCATAGAATCATAATTTCAAACATCTGGTGATTGAAACCCTGTAATATAGTAAAAATGTTAAAGTTTACCACAATAATTGTTTTTTTACAATTTATATTTGATTTAATACAAGGTAAGTAAAAATTTTAAATTTTACTATTCATTTTCAGAAAAAATAAAATAAATAAATAAATAAAAATATCCATTCTTAGGCTAAATCCTTGATTTTTTTTTTTCACTTGCTTCTTCCTGTTTCTGTGACTTCAGAATTAGGCTTTTCATTTTAGATTTATAGGGTTTGTATTGCTATATATATAGGCCTCTAACATCTAACCTGCGCGATGACTTGCAGAGTCAAATCCCAATCCATGTCGGCCCTTGCATGAATTTTTAAAAAATATATTTCTTTAATCGGTGCGCCCTGTGTAAAATAGTGCACCGGCGTGCTATTTTATTATAGTGCACCATGCACGTACCGTTTGATTAAAAAAATTATTATTTTTTTTTTAAATCCATGCACCCTATGTAAAATAGCGCACTGTGCATGTACTGTTTGATAAAAATAATTTAAAAAACATATTTTTTTTTAATCCATGCACCCTGTGTAAAATAACGCACCACACACGTACTGTTTGATAAAAATATTTTTTTATTATATTTATGTGTTAATTGGTGCACCGGTTAGCATATAACGCATCGGGTCTCCTTGTTGATAGAGAGAACCATACGGTAGTCCCCTGTTTTCTCGGTGCGTTTATAAGAACATGCCGCACTGCCTCCTCCATGACATCTTATGCTACAAAAACTAACACTAGATTATTTTTATTAATTTTCCTGTGTTAATCGGTGCACAAGTTAAAATATAGCACATCGGGTCTCCTTGTTGACATAGAGCACCATATGATGTTTCTACTATTTTGGCGGTGCATTTATAAGAACATGTCGCACCAACGTCAGTGTATATTGCTTGAAAGACGCATCATTTTCTTGATTTTTTATTTTTATTTTTTGTACCTGAAGAGTTTGTGATTTATTTATAAAATATATTAATGAACGGTATGGTACAGGTTTCATATTGATAAATAAATGGCTGACAAGAGATTAAGTAACAAAAATATTGATATCACATTGAGAAAAGAAAAAAAGGCAAGTTCTTTGTAAATTCTTTACAAAAATTATTATTTGTGAACTATATGTAAGTTTAATTAATATGTATTGTTTACTGTGTATCATGCATAGCCACAAAATGATGAATCTTGATAAGATTATTTCTGATCTAAGACCAGAAGAGTGTAAAATCTTGATGGAAAAATTGCAGATGGATGAATTAGGTGAATGAAAA
The DNA here is from genome assembly GCA_034641835.2 of Pinus albicaulis. Lineage (NCBI taxonomy): Eukaryota > Viridiplantae > Streptophyta > Pinopsida > Pinales > Pinaceae > Pinus > Pinus albicaulis. The sequence goes on from CM076569.1 coordinate 872,801,790, forward strand.
AATACTATCAATCCAATATGAGTTTCTTTTTTTAATTTTCATTAATAATATACTTAAAAATATTAGATAACCTATTTCAAAAAATCTATTAATTCACATATGTATAATGTTCTACAGGGACCAACAATGAAGAAAATGAACGTTTTTCTAAGAAAATAAAAAAACAGAACATGCAAATGAAAATTAATTGCTCCTTAGCTCATCTGGAGTGGTGCTGGAGGTTAGCAAAGCAGGGAAAAACTTTTACAAAACTTTATACTTACAATACAAAAATCAAACCAATGATTCCAAGAACTAAAGTTTATCTAAACTACAGGATGAGTTTCCAGAGAATTGGTCAATGAGACATGTAAAAGTTTTAATAGCAAAAACATACAACAACAAAAAAGAAGGAATGAAAAAGTAATATTCCTTCAAATGTTTTTCTAGAATTATTTGTATATATTACTAAAAAGAAATCATTTATAAATATAATTTTTGTTATATTTACTTTTCATATTCAATATCAAAATTAAATAGTTTATTGTCATGTTACATTTTCAAGAAGATTATGAAAATCTCAAAGGATGAATGAGTTGATATCAGAAATATGCCTGTAGGAATGTCCAAAGTGGTGTACAAGGAGATGGTCAAAGAAATGGACATAATTGCATCGCACAAGGAGCCATTTCAACAACAACGTGCTTCAAATGTAATATGTAATCATTGAAATTTTCGATTAGGTACAATAAATAAACAATTTAACATTAAATATTAATTTTCAAGTATTTTCTTGCAGAAAAGAAAAGAATATGGAACCCATTCTACACATAAAACAGTACAACAAAGAAGAAAATGGTTGATATCTAAGTTTGTTAGTAATTGTTACTTCCTTATAACAACTTAAATAGATATATTTTTTGTATATTTAAGTTTTTTTACAAAATTCATCATTGAATGTCTTCAAACAAGTCCTAACATACAAAGAAGAACCATCAAACGAATTGATTGACATTCGGTTAAATATGGGTTGTCAGTATATGTTGGCATATCATAAATTAATTATGGAATTTGTAAGCATCTATCGATCTTGTTTTACTTAACTCCATCTATAATTAATAGAACAAAAAAATCTTTTATATTAAATATATGATTTTTTATGGGGTATAAAACTTGCAGGAAATAAAGTATGGAACTGCACCAACAAATGAATTGTTGAAAGATGGCATGAAATTTGGTTTTGAAATAATGTGTATAGTTCATGAGTCAATTCTTGCTATGTTGAATTTCTTTTTTATTTAAAATAGTGTTATTATTTAATATTGAAATTTTCATTATTCTCACCAATGTATATACACTCATTACAGTTTATTTTTATGTTTGTAAATGGAAGTTGAAGAAGAAGAAAACAATAAACACCACGAACAAAACATTCCTCAAAATAACCCAAGTCATGTAAGTAGCTCGAGTAATGACAGCAGTTCAAGCAAAGAATGATGATCAACATGTTTGGATATCAAAGAAAGGTGTTGTATTTTTTGAAATATTTGTCTATGAAATCAGACATTTTGTTTAATGTAATGGACATAGTTTCCCAATTGAAACACAAAGGGATACCAATAACTGTCCCATTTTATATGAAAAGAGTTTCTTATTCATATATATATATATATATATATATATATATATATATATATATATATATATATATATATATATATATATATATAATAAAATATGTTTTAATTTATTCTATTGCGTTCTCCATTGTTGCTTTGAAATGATACACCACTTATTAAATATATGGATGATTAAATATTATAATGAAGAGATGCCAAATCTGATGATATGATATAACAAATTAATCCAAACATCACATTCAAATGCACTAATAAAAATTTAATTGATATAAATAATGTTATAAGATATGTGTTGACTTTTTATGAATAATAAATTTTTAAAAATTACAATAATTACACTGTCACGGGTCAATGTTTCTAAAAAATAAAAAATGAACAAAGGTATGTGTTAGTTACTGTGCACCGATGTATTTGTATGCTAATGCGCACCAATGCGTTTCTACGACCTATGGGCACTGCACAAATACCAATACCAATTAGAATGCTCGGTGCATTTGTGTGATACTGCGCACCGGTACATTTGTGTGATACTACGCACTAGTGCGTTTATGTGATACTGTGAACTGATACATTTCTACGACCTATGGGCACCGCACAAATACCAATACCAATTATAATGCCTAGTGTGATTTATCGATGACTACCACTTAGGCGGTCCGATAGGCGTTGCATGCACCGGTGTGGTTTTCGTTTAACGTGTCGGTGCATTTTTATAACTTGATGGTCTGGTGCGTTGTATCACCTACAAGGTGCCCAGTGTGGTTTTACACCTTAACGGCCCGGTTCATGCACCTTCAACCGGCCCAGTGTGATTTGCTGGCTGACACACACCAGGTCGTTGCTAAACGCCCCGGGGTTTCCAAAATTTGTTTTCCATTCTGGTGCTTGGTAGGTTTACAGTACCAGTGTGTTCACGGTACAACGCACCGGTGCGTTGACACCTGATTAGCGCACCGATGAGAAAAACATCTGTAATAACCTCCGACTGCCTAGTTTTTTTTAGTTGTGTTGAAATTTCATTAGAAGCTCCACCAAAACCTCTGTTACCGAAAATGGATGTTTTTTTTTTGACAATTTTAGCCAATTTTATAACACTAAAAACCTCTGTTATAACCTCCGCTAGAGGGTCTTTTCCTTGTAGTGAAAGATGAAAATACAAACTTAGATATTTTTCGTTACCTTGGAGGACAGTGGAAAAGTGCCCTACATGAAACTGGTGGGCATGCATTATTTTCAATTACTTGTTTATATATATTATTAAAATTGTTTTTATTTTATATAAATTTACATCTAATTTTTTTTACATATTTATTTAAATAAAATAATAAATGTATAAGCATATAAATAATAATTGAAATAAATATAAATAGTAAAATAATATTTTGGGTAGAGAAGCCAGGCATGCATGTACCGTGTGCCCCGTCTACCTGAAATCTATAGCATGAAATCTACATTGCCTCTATATAATTGCTCTTCTTCCTAAGGGTCTCAACTAAAATAAATATATATACGTCCCCTAAGAAAAAAATTTACCTTGTGTGCCTACCCCTCTAGATGTGTCAATTTGGTATACAAAAAAGTAACTCACGCCCTAGAGTGCATTCTCCCGACTTCTGTAGGGGGCGCTCCTTATAATTCTCCTTCTCTTGTGGTTGATGCTAATAATTTTTCCTAATTAAAATGAAAATTTTGAATTTTTATCATCATAATTGCATTTATGATCTATGTCCATAAAGTCACATTAAATAAATTATACTCCAAATAAAATAAACAAAAAAAACTTTTATTAAAATAAGGGAAATTGGCATAATGATAGTCCCTGCCCACATTTAATTTCAGTGTTGTGAAGTAATTTGGAGAGAGATTTGTTAGAAATTAGAGTTCAGTCTAGGCTGCATTTTTCCTTTTCAAAGTGTGGTTGAAACAATTCATGGAAATTTACATCTCCAAACATGCAACTAAAAATACCATACATGAAAATACAAGGAAATTGTTGGAGCATTGAGATTTTCAACTCGGCACCAATGGAACAGAGTGTTATCCTTCATACACAATTGTGAATAAGGAAACAAAAAATACAACTGCGATTGATAGTAAATGGGAAATTTCCATGAGAATTTCCAAATTGTTTTCCTTAATCCCTCCAGCTACACCATCCACCTTGTTGGTCACAAAAAAGAAGACACAAAATTATAACTACCTAGATCCTGGTCAATGATGTTGATTGGTCATTTGCTTCTACAACACAATCCCAAACTTTCCATGGGAAATTTCACTCAAAAGTACTAAAATCATGCTCCTATCCATATGTTGCATCAATCATTTACACTAACACAAATGGGTGCATGACATTTGGCTCCTTATTGAATACGAGGGGTGAAGATATACCTATGTTGAATTTCACCTCTTCCCAATTAATCAATAAAATTGTGTCTTTTATGTAGATTATAATCATTGAAATGCAATGAAACTAGGAAAAACATATGAAATTTAGTGTTAAAGCTCTCTTAATAAGCGTATGGAACAAGTTTTGATATGGACTACTAATGGGGATATTTTCTATGAAATCTCTTTCGGCTTCTTTGGACTGACTTCTGACTCTTCCCCTAAAGAATTGAGTGAGTACCTGTATATTCCTCTATAATGATCCTCAGATCCATATTTTAATTTTCTTCTATTCCTCTATAATGATACTTAGATCTATATTTTGATTTTCTGTTAGGAACAGAGCCAACCTCCAAAATATACCACCCTTAGATCATGGTTTATTCTAAGGTTCAGAGTGTGATAGTGATTCTTTGTGCTCTACAAGAGAATAATTTTATTATTATTCACAAGAAATTCATGTACTTGTTGCACTATTCAAATATCGAACATTTACTGCCAAGTCAATGTGGCTTCAATTTTTAAGGTTATACGTAAAGAAGAGCTCAAACAAGATAAATATATTCTCACTTATAATTGCTACTTTCATCAACCCTTTTTACTATGAGAAATGAATAAAGTAACCATTTTCAATCCAGGAACAAACTAAGAATAAAATTCTAACCGTTGTATATGCTTTGCATCTAACTGTCTCCCCACCCCACCAGGGCCTCGAATAAGTTGTCCACATAAAGTGTAATGAAACATGCCACAATTATTTGATATGTGGTTGAATGCCGATAGAAGAAAACCCATAATTATTCATTTAATAACAAACCTTAAACCTATCCTGGTAGTCCTAAAACTAAATCTAGGGTCTTTTGCAGAGGATTTGACCACAACAGTTAAAATATACCACAAATAAAGCATATGATCAAGGACTTGTACAAATTAATTTTCAAGTGAATTTTCTACATTGAACATAGTTGGGTACCCGATAGGACAAAGCAAAAGCAATGTCATAAGCAATGGCTCTCTTACGTTTGATTGAAACTTGTTATCTCATTTGCAGTTTTGCATGAATTTTTTCAAGGGTTCCTTGTAAATCACACCATCCCTCCTGAAACAAGCAATGCACTTATGAAACAAAATGAACAAGAAAGCCAATTTTTTTCAAGTTAAAACATAATTTTTTTTAAGGTTATCATAATTATTTCTGCAATTTCACATCACACAAATATTAATATTGTGGTATAAGTGGTGTGATTGTCAGAAACTGAAATTTATCATATCTAGTAACATCACAAAAATATTAATATTGGGAATATTGGGATTGTCAAAAACTGAACTTTAGCATATCTAGTAACAAAGGGAAAGCATCCAACAAGAAAAAAAGAGATCATTTCAGACATATCTAAAGAGGTATCTATATCAGGTATGTCCTAATTGAAATTCCCTTTAATTTGAAAATGAAATGCATGTCAATATGCCAGAAAATTCTCCAAAGTCATTCTTTTGAACACCAAACCCGCTTTGTCATTTTTGTTCTTATTATAAGAGACTGATAACTTGTTTTTCAAATCACCATTCTTTTGAACACCAAATGTGTTCTATTAATTATGTTCCTTTGTTCCTATAAATACCATTATTTCCTATAAATACCATTATTTCCATAAATAAATGGATTTGTTGTGAGAAACTCATAGTTTTTTTGTGCTGCAAAATAAAACATAATTCATCCCAATTAAATTACACTTGTAATGCAATGTTTATTGAGGCGCTATACTTTCTAGAAAACATGTTAAACCTTGAGATTCCAAGACACAAGGCACAAAACTTTAGTTCAATCTAGTTATTGGCTTTGTTCAAGCTATTATAAAATGCAAGAAAAACACAGAGATTCCATGGCATAAAAATACTATTTATTTGCTAAATGCAAAACAAAAAGAAAAATACCGACGAGCAATGCCCACAACTAGCTCATTTACTTGACAACAAAATTGGTCGTCACTTTGGCTACTTCTTAGTATCATCAAATTCTCAATCGACGTTACTAGCCCACAATTTGCATCACTTTGGTTGTTGTGCATAACAAGATTGGTCATTTATTCAACAACAAGATTGGTCTATATGCTAGCAGGGAATACTGCAACGCCAGTTTCCCTTGTTATAATGACACAAATCCTATCGTCTATACCTTTATCGAAGAGTGAAAACAATATAAAACCTTCATCTAGTTACTATGCAAATAATGTTACTTAACCAAAATTGTTAAATGAGGGAGAAATTTATGAGAATATGCTTCAACATCTTTATTAGTTTCATAATTAGTTTCATGATCCGATAAGTGATCATAATATACTTTAACATCCTGATTCATTCTTGTGTTTGTTATATATAGAAAGAGAACTTCATATATAAAACTATAAAATCTTGCAAATGTTTTTCCAAATCCATAAAATCTTGCAAAAAATTTTCCAAATCCATATATAGTACTAGTATTTCAAACTGTTGCATGACTTTAAAATTGTTCTTTATATAACATTTGCATATGAATCATGAATTGGAAAACCTTGAAAGTTCATATGAACAATGTTAGAAAAATAAATAAAAAATTAAAATTTAAGAATATAGATAAAGAGAATAATATTTATTTAAATAAATATAAAATTATTTTTAATATAAATTTAAGTAAATATAAATATTATTATTTTTTAATTTGAATTATATAGTTTATATAATATTTCATAACACAAAAATTACTATATAAACTTCTCTATAATCTAAATAAATATAACTATTATTATATATAAAGTATAATTTTCACTAAAATCAAAATAAAAAATAGTTTATCAAATAAATTAAATTTTAATAATTATGTTTTCAAATTTGAAAGGATATGATGAATTTTAACTAATGAAATTCATTTTATTTTATATTATATATAAGTAATACCAAATCTTTTAATCTTTAAAATACATGCGTTGACCTTTAAAATACATTAATAAGGAAATTAGTGAATCAGTCACTTTCCATAATAAAATTCCACTATTTTATTTGGGCCTGGTGTTATGTGCCTTTTTTTTTCATTTTTGTTACTAGGATGAAAATTATTGAAGAAATTTATTATGTAAAAAGATAGGAATAAAATTATTATGTGATAAGGTGGGAAAGTTATAAATCTTGTAGAATTTATGAAAATTAATTTTTTTTTATATATAATATGTATAAAATGTGTAGCTAAAATAAATATATATTTGAATTTTTATTTATTTTATTTTTAATATTGTGTTTTTATATTATATATTAAATAATTATATGAAATGGTAATGGTGATAGTTATGAAATTGCAAAATTTATAATTATAGTTAAATTACAAATATAGAAATAGTAGATTTATTATTTACTTTGAGATTTATTAAACATATTTTATTACAAGAATATATAAAGAAAGTAATCTAATTAAACTATAATATATTTGATGATACGTTCTTATTTGAATAAGAGGTGGGGATGATGATAGCATGTAACTACCCTTAGAAGGATAAAAAACATATTAGAATTACAAGATGGAAAGGAAAGATTTTATGAAATAAAGGAAAATTTTCTAAGTATAACTTCAATGTTAACAACATATATTTGACAAAGTTACCTTAAGGAGGAAGAGAGAAGGATAAAATTGGAAATTTTTCTGATAATGATAACTTATTGTAGCTCTTGTAGCCCCTAAGAATTTAGAACGATGAGATAAAGAGAAAGAATAGTAGAGTAATACTTAAGGTGAGCAAGTGGAAGTTTCATAAATGAGTATAATATATCAATAAGAACTAGTAGCTCATCCTAGAAAATGATGGAAGATTTTGGAATAACTCATCACTCTTTAAGTATCCCTTGTATAAATAACCATGTGACAAATTGTTAGGTCCCTATACTACCAATGTATCCCCTTTATTGTTATTGTTAGTGTATCTCTCTATTGTTATTGTTGTGACCCATAGTAGCCCATTGCTGTTATTATTGTGCCCTTATATTATTATTGTTATGTAGACTCTAATTATATTGTGACCCCTTAGACTCCCATATATACCAAATAGGTCTTATCATTGTATCATCCAAGAATTTTTTATTTATGCAATGTAAAGGAGGTTTACCCCTTGAAGAGGATAATTTTTAATTTTTTGCTATAAATTTTTTTATTCTAAGCTTTAGAAGTTGAAATTTCAACCATGTGGAGCCGAAATATTGGTGAACATTGTGTACAAAATCTAGATAATGGTTCGCTACAGTTTTTGAGATATGGTCCTAAGAAGTTATGGTCTCTGCATGATCCATAATTTAGTCTCAAACAAGTGAACTAGAGAAAATCATCATATATTTAACTATAAGCATCGGATTTGAATTTCATAAAAAGTGACTAAAAGTGCATGAAATTTGGTTTGCTGTGTATCATTTATAGGGCTGAAGGTTGAAACAGTAACACATGCCATCTCAAACAATTTTACTCTACTGAACCAATCCATAATCAGATTATCATGGGTGATTAGACATATCTTTATTTCGAAGAACCAAATATTGGTCTGACATGTAGTGTTAGAAAGAATATTCAAAGGGATACCACAATATGAAATTTTGGACCTTTAAGATCCAAAATTAGAGAGATGTAATACTTTCAAGACCAAGCTCTTAAAAGTAAGAAAAAGGTGTATTTAAAAAAAAAACTATTGCATAACTTTTGTTTGAAAAATAAGTTTGAAGTGATTCAAAGAGCATAGTGAAGAATATATATCATTTTTTGATTCCATAATTCCTAAAAAAAATGGATACACCTAGTAAGAAATCAGAAACATCTACTATGACATATGAAGAAGAGGAAGAAATGCAACATGATATATCAAAATTACGACATCAGGTGTAACAATTTTTTCTCTCACAAAAGGTAACAGAAAATGAATTGGAAGTCATGATGAATGTTAAGATATATGGTATAAAAAGGTACATGAGAGTTTGGATGATGGTTTAAAAGCATACATGGAAGCAAGGTTTGGAAAATTTGCTCAAAGAAAGGCTTCCTAGTGGTGACAAGGTAATTCATGAAAATCATGATAAGGAAAAAATGAATATGAATTATTATTTTAGATACTCCAATGTTGGGTTTAAGACTCATCACATTCCAAAGATAAATATGATGAATTTTGATGGCAAGGATCCAATAACATGGATACTACAAATGGAGCAATATTATGATCTCCATATTCTCCTAGCCTTCCACAACCTTGAATCTTGACACCACAACAACTGGAGGAAAAAAGAGAAAAAGGGCCTTGTTACAATTGTGATAGAAAATACACTAAAGGTCATAACTATGCTGAGAAGAAATTATTTTACATAGATTGTGAAGAGGAGTAATAAAAGGAACAAGAAACAATAAAAGAGGAGGATATACACCAAGAACTAACCCCAAAGAGAGACAAAATGAATCCGACCATATCTTGCAATGAATTGGAAAGAATTACCACCCCTCAAACTCTCAATTAGAAGGATATACCAAGAAGAAAAATGTAATATTGTTCATTGATTCAGGTATTACCCATAATTTGATTCATTGTAAGATAGTCAAGGAATTGAATTTCTTTCTATATCCAGTACTAGAGTGTCAAGTGACGGTTGCAAATGGAGGAACTATAAATTTCTTTGGAAAGAGCCATAATATCAAGCTAATCATGGGGGAATATGTATTGAATAGCCCAATTATTTCCATTCCAATGGGTGGTGTTGATGTTGTATTAGGAATTTGATGGTTGCAATATTTGGGGACAATAACTTTTAATTTTCAGGATTTTTTCTTGTAATTTGTTTGGGTAGGAAAGGAAGTTGAATTAGGGAGTATCGAAGGGAAACCAGAAAATATAATCAGCTATAATGGAATGACAAATATTCTTGATAAATAACAACAAGGTGTAATTTCACAATTATTCTCACTAGAGGTTCAAACATCGAAATCATCTATTTCTTGAGATCTCCAAAAAGTATTGGACAATCATTCTAAGGTATTTGAGACTCCCAAAGGCCTTCCACCTATTCATGATCATGATCATGCTATTTATTTGATTCCAGGTAGTGTTCCTCCAAACATCAATCCTTACAGATATCCCTATGCCCAAAACAGTGAAATTGAAATTATGGTTGCAAAAATGCTAGAGGACTTTATAATTCAACCTAGTCAAAGTTCTTTATCTGCTCTAGTATTATTGGTGCACAAGAAGGATGGATCATGACGTATGTGTTTGAATTGTAGGGAGTTAAACAAGCTCACTATTAAAGATAAATTTCCCATTCCTGTCGTTGATGAATTGTTGGATGAATTACATGGAGAAATTTACTTCATCAAGCTAGATCTTTGTTTGAGATATCATCAAATCAAAATGAATAATAAATACATTTCAAAAACAACATTTAGAACTAATGAGGGTCATTATGAATTTTTTTTCATGCATTTTGGCCTTACTAATTCACCTTCCACATTTCAAGGTTTGATGTATTCCATTTTCAAACCCTTTCTTAGAAAATTTGTGTTAGAATTTTTTGATGATATACTAATCTACAACAAGTGTTGGAACGATCATGTTCAACATGTTGACAGGGTGCTCAAACTATTGGAGGAGAAATAGTTATATGTAAAAACATCCAAATTTTCTTTGGAGTATAGGAGGTGGAATATTTGGGTCATATTTGTTGCATCTAAATTTGTAAGGATTGGGTCATAAGAGAAGCTATTGCAACAAAACCTGGTTCCAATTCCTTTGTTGCATCTAAATTTACAAGGAGATATTATTTTACATGCTTCGCCAGGTGATATCATGTCCAATAAAATCACCAGACAGAGAAAACAAGTCCAATACCACAATAAGATATCCTCGATCCTGAATGACCAATCATGCAACAAACAATCAGTTCTACACTATAGAGAAATGAAATCACACCTAGAATCCTTCCAGATCATAGAAGGGTTTTTAGTTCAATGTAGATCTTGCGATCCATTCGAATGATCTACCACGTTCGTACCTGATCTCTTATCCCTACACACAATCACAACCAATCAAAGACAACAGGTGATTTTTCTCAGGATATCGTTAGATAAAAAACAATAGAATCAACCATAAAATATTTTGAATACACATTCACATAAGGGAAGGAACATAAATTTCCATTTATCATAAAAGAAATTACAATGCTTATACCTTCCCCTCAAATCTTCCTCTCCTCCATATTTTAGGATGGTCTCCTCTCCCAATACAACAAATCTCTCATCTGATAGTTTGGATACTTCCTCCTCATACCCTTTCCTCTTGGTGATATTATAGAGGTTCATTCCATCCTTTGGGAGAATGTATATAGACACCTAAAGGCTTGAGAAGTTAGGATACTTCTACAATAATGGACCCCTAGCCAACTCATACAAAATTGGATCAAGTTGATCTCCCTAGGAATGGGAAACTCTAGAAACATTTTTCATAATTATGAGTTATTTTCTCAATTATGTCAATTATGAAATAATTATTATCTCATAATTATAATATTTTGGAAAAAAAATTATGAGAAATTTCTCAATTATGTAATTTCACCCTTTTATCATGGTATAAATATCACATAAGTAAAAGAAAAGGTGAAATTGGATGCATTTTAGCGACACAAATGAGGTAAGTTGATATTGGGCTTCTCTCACTATAATGGAGTGGAAAATAAGGTTATAACAGGAATACACTTATGATATTTATCATAATCCTCCTTATTATGGTACCCAGGTTCCCCTTTATCAAAATCACCGTTATTATGGAACACAACTACATGTTGCTTAGGATATCCCATCCTATCCAGGTTATCCTCCTCCAGATTTTAGCAGACAACTGCCATTTGTGGCTACTCTTGATCTATGATATCTGACTCAGCTCACCAATGACCACATTGCTCATTATCCTTGGTGGTCGATAAGTCCTACAAAATTTCCCTCTGACATTCCCAAATTCAATGGGAATCCTAGAGAAGACTAGTCTACAAATGTATTGGCATATCATCTATGGTGTTATTCAAACTCCCTCAATGATTATTCGATTCAATTACATATTTTCTAACACACGTTTATAGGTACCACAACTAAATGGTATATTTAATTACCTAGAGATTTGTTTCATGATTTTAATTCCTTAGCTACCACATTACTTACACATTTCTAGTTTCCCATCAAATACAAAAATGGAATTGATATTTTTACAAACTTCAAACAATCAGATTCCACTCATATCTCAGATCACATTCATGAGTGGCGACGCAGTCACCGGTTGGTTGAAACGTATGTTCCTGATCAGTTGTTAGCAAAATGGTTTACTAAATATCTTTTATCTCTTATAACATATGATGTAGCTAAAGGTGGATTCATGACCAAAGAGCAAGTGATTTCTAATTCACAGTATTTGGATCTTGTTTATACCAATCAGGCACACTTTATGATAAAATACCAAACACTCTGAGACCTTTGAACATTGTTCCTCATCTCCGTAGTAGAGAATCTAATATTGATTATTGCATGATAGCCTTTCTTCCATTTCTCGTTCAGTGAGTAAAATATCTGGTACTCCCCTCACCACATCTTCCCAAAACCCTCCATCCAATCCTCTTGTAGCTTCTACTTCCGAAATCAATGTCGTTCACCCTGATAAAGGAAAATCTCAACAACAACTAGGAATTAAGAATAAAGGTAAAGGAAAAAATAATAAATATTCTTCATTGTGGGATAAACAAACAAGTCAATCCTTGGATGAGAAACAAAAGCCTCATTATCCATGTTTGATCTGAAATGAGGACAACTTTACTCATGACTGTCCTCACCGCCCGAAAGTGAAACAGTTCTTGAAATATTCCACTTCCCCTCTTATGTTGACCAAATCATTTCCTAATCAAGAGACTCACATGGTTTCCTGGGACCCTACTTCCTCTAACACATTTTTAATTCTTTCATCCACTAAGCCTAAATATGATATTATGGTGTCTACCGGGAACAACTCCTATGGTAATGTGAATCCTTCGAGCTGTCAGGTTATTTATCAACCTACCAGTTTGAAACCATCCTCGTCGGATCCCACTCCTCCTTCGATTCCTATAGAATTAAATATTAGGCCTCTGAAGGGAATTTTTCATAAGTCTTATTTCTACCCTCATGCGAGCACGGACAAAAATTATAATTTAGTTGAAGACTTAGCTCAGTCTCCATCAACTATGTCAACTCTCGAGGTGTTACAAAATGGTCCTACCCAAAAAAATGCGTTACTTTCTACTATCGGATTTGTTGATCCTTCGGTTTCGAACTTAGTCGTTTTCAATCATGAGAAATATTCCCCTCAAATATCATCTCAATTTGCCTTTATGATCCAGGTTGTCACCTACGGTAAAAACATTCATCGCTCTATTGTGGACGAAGGAGCCTCCACTTGTATCATGTCTTTGTCTTGGTGGAAGGTGATTGGTTCTCCTCAACTGAGTCAGTCACCTACCACATTGAAATATTTTGATGGGCGAACATATAAACCATGTGGTATCTTGAATTCCTTACAAGTGGAATTAGGGGTAAAAAATGTATCCATGAAATTTTAAGTAATTGATGAACCTCTTGAATATAACCTTCTTTGGGTCACATGTGGGTTTACACTATGTTTGGTGTCGGTTCAACTTATTTCTGTGTGATTTCCTTCCCTCATAAGGGTGGAATTTTGGCCATCGACCAACTCAACTTCTTCACCTCTGATTCTCATGTTACAGGAAGTTTCCCTCTTATAGGGGAAACTCTACACTCTTATCAGCATGTCGGTATTGGCCTTCTCAAGGATTCCTCACTTATGGGAATGCTTTCCCTCCCTCTTTCTTAGTTTCCCGACATCTCACCTTTGGCTGCTTATATCAACATGATATTGTACTATGATGTCTTAGAAGATCCATGGATGGTACTAGACGACACTGACATCAACAGGTTTGGCAACCAAATGCCACTTAGCCCCATTGAGCTTGATTATGAGGTCATATATTTGTCCTATGCGGCTTGTTCTTACACCTTTTCAAGGATTAATTAGGTCGATCGATCACTGGATTATGGCATGTCTTTTGATATATTCTCTCGTGTATTCCTTACCGATTAGAGAATCATGGAGGTCATGGTTCTAGACAATGTGTCATGGGACAATCATCACCATCGTTCCTCCTTGCCAGATTCCATAGAGGATAATCTCGGTGACTTGTATCTACCCAATATCATCAAATATTTTGCGAGTTTCATCTCCATTCATGAAGTTAATTCCAAAATGAACCTCTCGAATAACGAAGATACGATACCTATTGACATATCTATTAAATCAGGTATTGTCAAAAATATACACATCGATGCTTCTTGTTATCCTAATGAGATTAATACCTATAAAGAACTGTTTCAGGAGTTTCAAGACGTATTTTATTGTACCTATGAATAAATTCCATGTATTGACCCAAATATATTAGTGCACGAGATTAAAAAGTATCCTGATGCTAAACCAGTCTGGTAGCGCCTTCGCTCGGTCCATCCCAAGAATATTGTTGCAATCAAATCTGAGGCTGAAAAAATTCTTTTTGTTGGTTTCATCTATCTCTTCCCTTTAATTGATTGGGTGTCAAATTTCATTCCTATCATGAAGAAACAAGGGACAATCCGAGTGTGCATCGATTATCAGGATGTAAACCATGCTTGTCCAAAGGACAATTATCTAACCTTTCTTATCGATCAGGTTGTTTAGTTGTGTCAGTTTTGAAATATATTTTTTCATTGATGGATTCTCTGGCTACAATCAAATCAAAATTCTCCCAGCAAATCAACCCAAAACTACATTTATTTGTCCCTGGGGTACTTTCTCTTACCAAAAACTTCCTTTCGCTTTAAATAATATTGGGGCTACGTTTCAGTGAGCTATGGATTACACTTTCCATGATATTAAGCATATCATGAAACCTTATTTGGATGATCTCCCTGCTCATTCTAAACATAGGGCTAATCACTCGATGCACCTTAGGGTCTTTTTCCTATGATGTAGACATTATAATATTTGACTTAATCCACAGAAATGTTTTTTTTGCGTTAGTTATGGATGACTTCTAAGTTTTTTCATTTCAAAATATGAGATTCGTATTGATCCTCTGAAATTATAGGCAATCATCGATTTTCCTGCACCTTCTTTTCTTATTCAGCTTCAACGATTCCAATGGAAAGATGATTTTTTGCGGAGGATTTTCCCTAATTATGCTGAGTTGACCAAAGGATTCACTCACTTTCTTAAAAAAGGGATTACCTTCCATTGGGATAAATATTCTCATAAAGTGTTTGATTCCCTAAAATATGTGTTGGTTCAAACATCTCTCTTATATCCCCCTTCTTATTAGTGTGACTATTTCCTATAGCTTTTTGTTGTCATTACTACTATATAAATGGTATTAATACAATAATATCATATATGGATTGAATATCCTGTCTATTACTTGAGCCAAAATATCAATGATACCGAAATCAAGTATGCTCATGTGGAAAAATTAGCTTTGGCAGTCGTTCAAGTCATCCAAAGGTTTCATCATTATGTATTGCTCCAAAAAAATATGGTCATTTATGATTGAAACCCTATGACATACATATTTTCATGGAAATTTATAGGGGAAAGTTCTCTAAATGGATCGTTATCCTACAAGAGTTTGATTTGGAATTCAACAAATCCAAATCAAAGAAATCCTTAGTTTTCGTCGAGCTAATGCGCGACTTTCCCTCTCTTGATTTTGAGTCGATGTCTAAGGATTCCATCCCAGATGAGTCATTGTTTTTGGTATCATCATATGATCCATGGTATGGGGATATCCTTATATATCTCCAGAACCAGAATTTCTGGTCTGATACCTCTCGCTCAGAGCAATGACGTATTCGATAACAAGCTAAGAACTACATCATTGTTGGCAACACTCTTTATCGCCATGGTACTGATACAATTTTCCGAGGATGCCTCACACATAAGGAGGCCAAGAAAGTCCTTAATGAATGCCACTCTGTGGCATGTGGTGGTCATTTATCTAGATATGCCACTACACAAAATATCTTACGTGATGATTACTTTTTTCCCACCATATTTCATGATTGTATCCTCACCATCCAAAAGTTTCAAGCGTGCCAGATTTATGATCGTAAGACCCGTGATCTGCATGCTCCATTTCATTATGTTGTCACTATAGGTCCTTTTGAAAAATGGGGTATCTATTTCATGACATGTAACCCTCACTCGACGGGGGAGCATGGATATATCATTATAGTGGTAGAGTATTTTACCAAATTGACCTAGATGATGCCTATATTTAACACCACTGGTGAAACGATTGCATATTTTTTCTTCAATAATGTCATCGCATAGTTTGGTGTTCCAAAATCCATATTCACAAATCATGGGAAGTAATTTCAAAATCATATGATGACCGAATTGACTGCCAAGCTGAGACTTTCTCATGAAATTTCCAATCCCTACTACCCTCATGCTAATGGGAAGGTTGAGGATATTAACAATTTTTTTTTTAAAAATGCTTAAACGCATGATAGGGTCCCAGAAATTGGACTGAAATTCTATTCTTTACGTTGCCTTGTGGGCCTACCAAACCTTTGTTAGGACTGCTACTGGATTCACTCCTTTTCAATTGGTCTATGGTCTAGAAGCAATCCTCCCAATCAAATGTGACATTCAATCACTGAAACTAGTTATAGAACTCCTTCTTGCCACTTTTGTAGAAGAGGAACGCCTCTTACATATGACTCGATTAGATGAGACTCAACGAGATTTTTCTATGGATAATGAAGCATATAAGAAATGTGTCAAGGCATAGTATGACAAAAGTTTCAAGCCTCGTGTCTTCTCAAAAGGATACTTGTCCTTGTATATGAACAAGAGTCTGACAAATTAGGTGCAAGAAAGTTCCAACCAATGTGGTTAGGCCTGTATATTTTCAAGCATGTTATTTCTAAAGGAGCCTATGAGTTATTCAATTTTGACAAAATCCCATTGGCGCAACCTAGAAATGGGTTGAACCTTAAAAATTACTATGCTTGATCTCATGCATAGTACACTAGTACATACTGTATATAGGTGTCAATAGTGTGTTTTCAGTGTGTCTCTTCAGAGTTTCCTATGGTTTCTGTTGATCCCATTTATGTTTTATTTGCATATGTTGGCATCCCTTGAACCATATATCGGTTATGCTGATGGTGCTAGTTGTAGTACTTGGAACCTGTCCTCCGCAAAGTGGGATACCTTTGCTCCAAATGTCGAGTTAGTGAGTATAAAATGGATTTGTATCGATCACTATACCAAAAAAATCACTGAGTATAGTGCAGTGGTCAAGCTATTGTATGATGATATTTCACATGGTATCCACCATTTATTCATCAGAATTGACTCACAGCTTGTGGTACTACAATTGGCTAATGTTTATCCAGTCAGGAGTCCCACCATCCTTTGCATGTTCTTAAGGGCTTGACTTCTAGAAATACATTTTGATTTCATCTAGTATAAAAATATTTCTATAAATCTAAATACACTGGCATATGCGCTAGCTAATCACGTTTTATATAGAAATTTGCAACGAATGTAAATAAGTTTCAATACACATCACATCAATTGAAAGTAACAATAGGAACATAGAAACTCTAAAGATATATATAAATTTTGGTTTTAAAAAATTTACTCTCGAGACACATATGGCCACACGGCCTATATCAAAAACTATATGCAGATAAGACTATGAACCCTAATAGACTAATAGTGCTCATGATAATGTCCCACTATATGAGCCATATTGTGTATTAGCTAACCAATACACTTAGGCACTCCAATAATGTACCGCTAAAATCACATAGATATTTGATCGACCACAGTATCATTAATCCCATGTGTCAACCCATCCATGTGGTGCTCCACCTTTACCTAGGTCTTTGCTACATCAAGATCCTGCAGTGCATCCCATCCTACTGTAACAACTAGTGTTGGTACCACATCCACCTATGGATCTCTTGCATGATGAAGATATGAAGCTCCTATAGGTCGAACGGGCCCAACATCTACATGAAAAAGTAAATAGTTTAGTCTCAGAAACAGTAAAAACAAAAACAAATTGTAAAAATTCTTCAAAAATTTAAAAATAATTAAAATGTCTTACCCATAGCACCCCATTTCTCACCGTCGAGAATAAATAGCTCAGGATCATCACGAAAATCCACTCTTGCGTACAGATAATCATCAACCATAATGAATTGTTTACGCAAGCACCTCAAAAAGGTTGGTTTGAAGATGACCGTTGATGGACCTCCACGTCGAGACATAAGGTCTATCCACCTCCTCATCTATGGAACCCTTGAATCAATCGTCTCAGGTGTGATATGTTGAGTCTGTAATAATGAAATCCGCTTTAGGGGGAAATAAATCAGAATTGAACCATAACCAAAGTTTTTCAGTTTTCCCTCTTTTTCTTTAGATAGTTTTTCCTTCATAATGACCAATATCCCCTCGCTCCAGTTGAATATTGTTGGTTCCAAACACTCTAAACCATAATGCATGTATGATGTGCTAGCTACATGAAGTGTTGCACTACCATCCAATCTCACAATGATAAATAGGATTCTTTTTAGAGGAAAACATGTCACATCTCTAATTTTGATCTTCCCATCTCTATTCAGCTGGGCTCGAGGTCTACAATAAGTGGTAATGTAATATTTCATTGTTTCTCCACCCCTTCTCCCACCTAGGAGAGATATGAGGTCACCCCTCATGGATAAAATCTTAGAAAGTATATGTCTTCCACTTGTATCTCAAGTAGATGTTCCCCTAAATTGAATCCATGTGATTTCACATCTCATGAATGGAAAATGAACTCAGGTAATTCAGTTTGTTGCCTCATCTCAGGTAATCATAATAATTTCTACAATCCAGAGTTATTATGTTCCTGAATGGTGATAGGATCATTTGCTGCATTCAATTGCTATTCTTCATGTTCCCTTTCTCTCCAAAAAAAAGAACATTTTGTGCTAATGAAAACCTAAGACATCAACAAGGGACTCACTAGGATCATTTTCATGCAAAAACCTATTTTTTTTTTAGAAAAACTAACAATTTTTACCTAAGAATTGCGCCCAGCATTGCCCCAAAAGGTAAGAAAGAGCGTTGCACCCCTACCTACATTGTATTTACACCTAGGTGAAATGCTCCTTTTGACAAGGAGGGCCTGCATTGGTCCTAGGACAATTTTTTTTAAACCCTAGGGCTCTCAAAAATCCCTAAAAGTTGCATCAAATCACAAAATGGAACAATGAAATGAAAATGAAAGGTCTTAACTCTTGTGTGCTCAACTTAGTGTTCCTAAATTGAGGTCATAAATTATCAACCAGGTTTAGTAAACTGCTGAAGTGAGGTGCACTATATGTGCCTAGGTATCTATTTCTAACTACATTGTGTTTAATGTTTTTATGATGTTTTTGCTTTTGTGGTTTTATGTTAAGAAGGAAAAGAACTAAATGTTAAAAAAGAACAGTTCTTGGTCACACTAAAAACAGAGCAAAACCTATACTAAAGAACAGAAAATGCAAAGTTTGATAATGACTCATAGAAAGGAAATAAATCACAACATGAACTCAATAACTCATAACATGAACTCATCCAATTCATTCATTAGAAATATATTGGAATAGCTTGAGAAAAGAAAAAGTTTAGTGCAAATAAGGTTCTCCGAAGTAAACAATCATCTTACAATATTACAAAGAATCTCATCCAGGGCTAAAAGTTTATTGGAACACAATTGGAAAAGATGATTTGTAGCACAACAAGATTTCTACTTTGAATTAACTTGTAATGCTAAGATTAATCCATTCTACAGCTCAACTTGTCACTACTAAGCCTCATTTGAAAGTTAGAGATTTTCTAGAATAGTTTTTGGGAAAAGGCTTATTTGTGAAATTGCAAAAGTTTGCAAAACAATCAAGGCCTTAAACTGATATCATTAATTCCTGTCCATATGATGATGTATTAATGGAAAGTCAGAACAAGAGTATTTTGTAAACAATGAAGGCCGTGAAGTCTAATTTTGACAGTTAACACAACTTAAAGAACAATGGATAACACTGAACTAGAATGCAATTGATCAAACTTGAAACAAAGTGACCACAACTAAACTAGAATGCCATTAACCTAACTTGAAATACAGTGAACTGGAACTGAACTAGAATGCCACTAATCTAACTTAAAATACAGTGAACAGAGTTGAACTAGAGTACCATTATCAAACTTGAAATATAGTGATAGAATTAAACTAGAGTGACATTTACCTCCGGAGTATTTCAATTGGACTAAAATGCAACTAATTCTATGAAATGTTTCAGCTCTGTCTCATTCGGAGTTAGTGGTTTTTTGGAATAATTTATAGAACAGTATTGGCTGCAACATGTTATGTAAATGAGCATAAAAGCATAAAATTCAACAAAACACAGTAAGCTCTGAAACACCACAGCTATGTCTCATCCGGAGTTAGTGATATTTTGGAAGAGATTAATAAGAACAAGACTAGTTGTAACAACTTATGTTATTGAGCACAAAAAACATAAAGTTCAAGGAAATGCAACTAACTCCTAAAATACTACAGTTATATCCCATCTAATGTTAGTGGTATTTTGGAAGAGTTTGTAAGGATAAGACTAACTGTGGCATCCGCTGCAAGTAAGTATAAAAACACAAAGTTCGGAAAATTGATTAAACTAAGAATGAAACAAGGCTAAGTTACTTATCTAAACCATATGAACAAAGCTTCTCAGGTAGCAGGGGCCCTCTACCACCGGATTAGCACGCAAATATACTCAATATTGACTCATCTCTTGCAATAAAGTGATGCTTCTTTCATTAAAGGAGAAATTCTTCAAAACAGAGTATTACAGTCTTCTGAGATCTAACAATAAAACATAAACTAGCCAGTTGTTTCTCGGTCTCCCGAGCCATACTTATAACAAAATTACATAACTTTCTTTGAGATAAAACAAGAATAATTTTCTTTCCCAACTAAAATCAAACTAGGACTCTGGTGGTGACCTCGTACTATGATTAAGGACACCTGTACAGTCCTTGTCCTATTAGAAGTCTATCTCCTAGTTTTGGTTTCTCACGTGCATAACCACCTGTAGACTCAAGCTCAGACTTCGTGGAGAGCAAGAAATGATGGGGGAGTGATTTGGAATACGACCATATGCATTTTTCCTTGAAGTGACACCTAGAACCTGCGTAAACATGAAGATAGTTGCGGAATAGGCGACTGGCTACAGAATGACTGCGTTCTGTAGCCGGATATAGTAAAAAATTGCTACAATAACAAAATCATGAAAACATAGCAAGTTAGTCATTATATACATTCTTAAAGTAATAATAATCAATCCTATTGATCATTTAAGCCTGTAATTGATCAGGGACAAAGAAAATGAAGTGAAATGTGGTGGAAAAGAAGGACATCTTTGGGGCTCAACATACCCCCACTGCAAGGCTTTTGCATGTCCTCATGCAACTATTCCATGTACTCTGAGACCTCTGCTATGACATCTAAGCCTCTTCTTCTTATTTTCCTGATAGTCAATGGCCTTCTGGGCTTCCTTATGACTAACTTGAATCTCAAATTTGTAAGTTCCCTGCTTAACATTTTGTTTTTCTTCTTCAATCTTTCACTAGCCTTGTACAACTTTTTCATTTGTAGAGACAGAGTTGTATTCATATCACCCTTCAGCTTAACCTGCTCCCTTAAAATTTCATTCTCATTCTTGATATGCCTATTGAGTACTTCTAACTCATATTTATCTCTTCTTAGCATATCAATTGCAGATTTTGGTGGACTAGGAGTTCTGTCTCTACTTTCTGAAGCTCTCTTCTCTAATGTTTCAACATAATTGTAAATTTCTTGTTGTGCTGGGTCTATTTCAGGAGCTCCTTCATCAAAATCCTCCTCATACTGATATTCAGGTGATCTAGCAGTAGGTGTTTCTTCATCCTCAATGTTTATGATTCCAGTTTGTCTAACCTCTGTTTTCTTTAGTATACCTCTAAGCCTGTGGCTCCGTCTCGGTTGAGATGGCCCTTCTCCTCTGTCTTTGGCATATTTTCTTATTATTCTCTCCTTCTTAAGATGCTTCTTAATTTGAGCCAATTTCTCAGAAATCATCTCTTCACTGTCCTCTTGTATTGATTTACCAGTTTTAGTTTCAACAGCTTTGGAAATTTCCTTTCTCCTGCTTCTTCTTGTAGGTTTGCCTTCAGGTGGAGATTCATTGGGTTCT
Organism: Pinus albicaulis; assembly: GCA_034641835.2. Lineage (NCBI taxonomy): Eukaryota > Viridiplantae > Streptophyta > Pinopsida > Pinales > Pinaceae > Pinus > Pinus albicaulis. The sequence goes on from CM076569.1 coordinate 872,824,164, forward strand.
TCAAAGTGATTCCTCACTAGAAACTCATCCCAATTATCTCCCATTTTTCCCAAATGATGTCTAATTAAGATTTTGACTAACCCATGGTGATACAAGGTTGTTTCCAGAAATTGAACCCTCTTTTGAACATTTGAGCCCATTCTCTTTAAGCTATGAAGTAAGAAAAAGAGCAAATTGATTTCTTCTTCTAAGAAGTGCATCATTAACCGAATATGATAAACATAGAGGGTACCAAATCTTCCTTCACAAGTTATAATTTTTTGCAAATGAGCAACATGGTCCTCCATTTATTCTTCAGTGTCGAGCTAGGAATACCTTTCTTAAAAATGGAAACATCCATACCTGGTGTTTTGAGTATTTTCCTCCATGCCTCGTTATGAAATTCCCTATTTTTTAACCACTTTTCTCCTTGCCTGGGTAATTCCGTTGCTTCTGCAATGAAAGCCTCTGTAATGGTGAATTTAACATCTCCTATTTCGACCTCCGCTCCATTGAAGGACCGTGCAAATGTTTTAGTCATCTCTTTGTGAAAACCATTGAATTTTTCCAAAAAATTGCAACCACCCAGCCTACTGTAGCATTTCTCTGATTTTTGGATAGCCTTCCAAGTACTTGGTTCCAACTGGTTCAGTTCTTACTATGAGACCCATAACTTATCTTTTCAACCTTCAAATTACTGCTCCTTTGCTCACGGTGAAAATGGTTGTTAAAGAGATGTTTTTACTCCATAGATGTTTCCTTTGTTTTACAGACCGGAATGGCTAAGAAATGGCTACGGAACAAAATGATATGGAGTAGTTATGAAATGAGTATAATGCGGTGAGGGTGATTCACAAGGATTAATGAGTTGAGATTTATCACGGAAGAAAAGACCGCGGAGATATTTCATGAGAAATTCAAAATCATCATTAAATACTTTGGCCTAGTGACGTGACTGATTAAATCACTTCAGTACTTAACCGTTAAGTTTTAAATGATGATTGGATATGGCAAGATGGAAGGGATTTTGTCCAAAGTTTTTATGATAGGTTTGATAGGCATGATCAACGCGACTAATTAAAATAACCTTTTTGAATCATACATGACTTAACTATGCTAAACTTTCATGATCTGTCACCATAATAATTTCATAACTTTTACCTTTGCCTTTCCTTTGATTTTTTTTTTTGCTTTTGATATGCCTTGTCCTCCTTTGAAAATCATTGATCTTCAGTCCTCATAACTCCTTTGATTTTTCTTGTTGTCTTGGATATGCAGGATCAATTTGATGCTCAATCAAGTGATTACTAGATAATGCCTTCAGGATCTTTGGCTGCAAAATGTCTGACTGACTGCAGAATGTCTAACTGATTGCAAAATGTACCTGTAGAAGTCTTAAAACATGGAATGGAAAGGTTTGAAGCATGAATGGAATGTTTGTGTGAAATGATTTAAAAATGGATAATGAAGTATGGTGTAATGGAGTATGAGTGAAGTGAATAATGGAATGATATGAATCTCAATTATGAAGTGGAGTGAAGTATGGAAAATGACCTGCAACTTATGATTTGTATTATTCAATTGCAGCAAGAAATCAATCTTAAAACTCTGAGATGAAAATGAGGTGAACCATGGAATGAAATGAATGAAGTATGGAATGAAGTGGAGTATGGATGAATGGAATGAAATGAAGTATGGATGAATGGAATGAAATGAATCATAAGTGAAATATGGGTTTGCACTTATGATTTTGTAATAGCTGCTTGCAGAAAAAAAACAAATTTGAAAAGCTAAAGCGTCAGAAAGATTCTGATTTTCACTCTATCTTTTCTGTATAAACATGATAATCAGTGATTAGTTTTCATGTTTATACTTTTTTTTTTTATGCTTTTGAATTCAGAAAATTCAACTAAGTTGATGAAGAAGAAAAATTCTTCTTCATTAACTTCACATCACTGTTTTCCTGAAATCTCTTGACAAATTCTTCTCTTGAAAGTGGTTTGTGATACAGCTTCAATCTATGACCATTTACAAGAAAAGTGACCTTCTCTTCATCTATTGTCCTGATTTTTATTTCTCCATTTTCAAAAATTCTTATAATTTCATATGGCCCAAGCCAATGTGTTTGGAATTTACCTTGAAAATCCTTGAACTTTGAATCAAACAAGAGAGCCCAGTCACCTTCTTTGAACTTCTTTTCTTTGATGTACTTGTCATGCCATCTAGTCCTTTGATGTTGGACTATACTTGTTTTCTGAACTGCATCTTGTCTGATCTCATCCAATTCATTAATCTGCTCCAATCTGTGCTTTTGTGCCTCTGATAGATCAAGTCCTAGCTGAACTGCCATTTTGAAAGTTTGAATCTGGAACTCTATGGGAAACAAAACTTTCTTTCCATAAACAAGTTCATAAGGAGTATGGCATGTTGTGTTCCTCCATGTAGTTCTATAGGCCCACAAGGCTTCAGGAAGCCTATCTGCCCAATCTCTTCTATGCAAATGAACAGTCTTCGTTAGGATCTCTTCAATGACCTTATTAGTAGATTCCACTTGACCATTTGCTTGTAGATGATAGGGAGTAGATTTTCTGTGTCTAATTTTGTACCTCACCATCATTTGTTCCACTAGCTTTGATGCAAATTGAGCTCCTTGATCTGTAACAATTTCCCTTGGGACACCAAAACGAGTAAAAATATCCTCAAAAAGAAAATTAACTACAGATGCTTCAGTAGCAGAAAGTAATGGCTTGGCCTCTACCCATTTGGTAACATAATCAGTGCAAACTAATATATATTTATTTTTTCTTGATGGAGGACTAATAGGTCCTACAAAATCTAAAGCCCATTTTTCAAAAGGTTCAATATGTACCTGAGGCTGCAATGGCATCTCACCTAAAGGAGAAGGTTTCCCTACCCTTTGGCAACTGTCACACCTTTTGACATACTCTTTAGCATCTTTAAAAATGGATGGCCAATAATATTCTAAATGAAGGATCTTATAAGCTACTCTTTTATCAGCAAATTGTCCGCCACAAGGTTCATCATGACATGCCTTGAGGATCTCAGGCATCTCATCTTCCCGAACACATCTCCTAATGATAAAATCTAGACCTGTTTTGTATAACTCATTAGCAACCCATGAATATTTTTCACTGTCATAAATTATCTTTCTTTTTTCTCTTGCATTCATTATTGAAGGAAATTTCCCTGAAACTAAATAATTAGCAATGTCAGCAAACCAAGGAGTTGGAGTAGAAATTGCAAAAAGATATTCATCAGGGAATTGATCTTCAACTGGAGTATTGTCTTTGATGTTTTGGAGTCTAGATAGGAAATTAGCTACTGTGTTTTGTTTTCCAGGCCTATCTAGGATGGTAATGTTGAATTCTTGTAAAAGCAATAACCATCTTATGACTCTGCCATTAGTAATTGATTTGTTCATTAGATATCTAATTGTAGAGTGATATGTGTGAACAAAAGTTTCATAGCTTGTTATATAGTGTCTGAATTTGTTTATGGCATGAACAACAGCTAAAAACTCTTTTTCAGTTACAGTATAGTTTAACTCTGAAGGAGTCAAATTTTTACTGGTATAGTAGATGGCATAAGGAATCAGGTCTTTTTGTCCCAATATTGCTCCTAAAGTTGTATCTGAGGCATCTGTTGAAATATGAAAAGGTAACTTCCAGTTAGGTCCTCTTAAAATAGGTGCTTCAGAGATTTTTGTTTTCAAGGTCTCAAAGGCTATCTGGCAATCAGGATTCCACTTGAATTCACAGTCTTTGGTAAGTAATTTGAAAAGTGGAGATGCTATCTTGGTGAAGTTTTCTATAAACCTTCGATAATATCCTGTAAATCCTAGAAAACTCCTAACATGTTTTTGACAACTTGGAATAGATAAGTTAGAGATAACTTCAAATTTTGACTCATCAACTCTAATTCCATCCCCTAAAATGTGATGTCCTAAAACAATTCCTTCAGTAAACATCATAAAACACTTCTCATGACTAAGTGAAAGATTTTCTTCTTTACATCTCTTTAAAACTTTTTCTAAGTTTTTTAAGGCTTCTTCAAATGTGTTTCCATAAACTGTGAAATCATCCATATATACCTCTACACAATCATGTATTAGATCTGAAAAGATTCCTAGTACTACCCTTTGAAATTTTGCGGGTGCATTGCATAGTCCAAATGGAAATACTCGGTAAGCATAGGTACCCCAAGGACAGGTAAATGTGGTTTTGTCTTGATCTTCAAGTGCTACTTGAATTTGGTTATAACCACTAAACCCATCTAGAAATGAAAAGTATTTTTTGCCAGCTAATGTATCTAACACCTGATCTATGAAAGGTAAGGGAAAATTATCTTTAAGAGTAGCTTTGTTTAATTCCTGGTAGTCAATACATACCCTCCATTTACCATTTTTCTTTGGCACAATTACCAAAGGAGAAACCCACTGACTATCTGAAATGGGATAGATAAAGTTAACATTTAACAATTTCTGCAATTCTTCCTTAACAATCTCCCTAAGATTTGGATTCATCATTCTCTGAGGTTGTCTGATTGGTTTACAATTTTCCTCTATGTAGATGTGATGAGTGCAAGTCTTGGGGCTTATCCCTTTCATATCAGTGTACTCCCATGCATATGCAGAAGAATGTCTCTGTAATATCTTGGCTAGCTCTTCTTGTTGAGATTTCTCTAGGTTCTTGTTTATGTTTAAAGTTTTGCCTGGAAATATCTCAATTGTAGAGCTGCCAAATTTATCCATGGAGTAAAGAGACATTTGTCTTGATGATAAAAGCTCAATGTTGGATTCTTCTTGAAATTGTTCATGTTTTTATTCCGAAGAGGATTCAAAGTTTTCTAAGGTATTCAGAATCTGGCTATCTTCACTAATTTCTGAAATTGTGAAGAGAGGTTGTAAGTCTTCTTCATCCTCTATCCATTGAGTATCATCTAATTCTGTAATTGTTCTTGTTGGAGGATACAAGGTAAATTTCTTGGTTGAACTACCATCAGAGATGTACATATCACTGGATCTACAACTAATGAAAGCATCAACTGTAGCTAACCAAGGTCTTCCTAATATAACAGGATGCCCCCCTAGATTATTCTTAGGAGTTAGGATCATAAAATCCATAGGATATTCCCAAGAATCTAGGGACACTGGAATGTCTTCTATTACCCCATCAGGTTTGATCACAGATCTGTCTGCTAATTGTAATAATGTGGGTGTAAAAAGAAGATTAGGAAGTTTCAGTTTATCCATAATTTGTCTACTCATGATATTGATTGCTGCTCCTAAATCAATAAGTGTGTTTTGGATCTCAATTCCATTGATGTGAATTTTAACAACTGGATTTCCTGGGTCTAGATACTTTGGAATAGCCATCTTACCCATCATGATATCTGCTATTTTTCCTGCCAGTTGAATTTTCTTTATCTCTCTTATTCTTTTTCTAGTTTTCTTCATGCTCAACTCCTTTATTGTCTTTGCTAAGATTGGAATTTCCTTGATGGCTTGTAATAATGGGATCTTAATACAAACATTTCTCAACTCATCTAGGAAATCATAATTAGGCACCATAATTTTTTTTTCTACACCCCTATCAATTTGTAATCTTTCTGGAAAGGGAGGTGTAGAAGTGGATGTTGATGGCTGCTCTAATATAGGAGTTGAAATTATTGGTTCTTTTTGTTTTTATTTTTCAATATTTGAGTCTTGGAAAGTTGTGTTCTCTTCAAGACTTTTATTTACCCGTAGAGAATCTTCCTCAGAATTGTCTTGCTCTTGTATGATTCCAGAAGGTTTCCTCTTTTCAAGTATTCTTCCAGACCTAAGTTGAACATCCCTAAGGTCCAAAGGAGTGATCAAATAAGTTGGAAACTGTTGGCCTTCTATCATGTATGTGTTCTGAGGATTTTTATTGTTGGGGTTTGGTATGGGTTGGGCAGGCAACTGATTTGTTTTCTGAGGAAATGGTAATGGAAGTGGTTGATTTTGATGTTGTAGATTTTGAGAATTTTGTTGAGGATTTTGTTGAGGAGGGAAATGTGGATATGGTGGATAGGATGGTGGATATTGGTAATACTGAGAGTATCTTCCATAGGGATTTTTTGCTCCTTGCGCCCAAGTTTGTGATTGATTTTGAAATTGGGGCCAAGGTTGCTGCCAAGAATTCCAATTTGGTGGGGGTTGATTATACAACTGATCATGAAATCCTTGTGTTTGAGGTCCTTGCCAAGGCCTCCTGGAGACAAAATTGAGAGATTCTGTGGAACTTGTAGGAGTTTCTTCTTGAAAGACAGCTTTAAGACCAGGAATTGAAGGAAAACTCTTGGTCTCATGTTTTTCTGAACAAATTACACAAGTCTCTACAACTTTTGCATCCAAAGGGCACTCTCTCAAGGCATGTTTCTTTCTACATTTGGGACAAAATATTGCTAAGGCATCAAATTCAGCTTTTTGCTTGTTTTGTAACTTAAGGGTGTCTATTTGTTCACTAAGACTCCCCAAGATATCATATTTGAACTCATCAAGCATATGTCCTATTTCTACCCTACTTATTGTCCCAGAAGCAGACTTACTTTCCCTTGCAAGAGCAGGGTCTCTTGGTCCTTTTATAGTTTTAGATTTCCCTCTTGAAAGGTTGATACATAATTCAGCTATTTTAGGTAATGTGAGCTGAGATATATCCCCTTTTCCCATCATGTAAGGATATATAACCATTTATCCCTAATTGTCTTCAACAAGAGAGCTTTCAAGGTATCTTGGTCTAGGTTTTCCATTTTTTCTCTTTTAATGTTGTAGTTAAATCTCTCCAACAAATCTTCCAAATTTTCATCCTCTTTTTGTAGCATTTTAAACACTTCCTCCTTATGGTTGACTGGCATACCGTAATCCAAATACCTCTCTATAAATGCTTGTTTCATGTCTTCCCATGTCCTAATAGAACTGTTGATCAAACTCATAAACCACTTCAATGCTGCTCCTTTCAATGTTGAAGGAAATAGTTTAATTTTTTGAGCATCTTGTAAGTAGTCATAGGTTCTACATAGGACTTAAAATTAAAATAGGAAGGTTTCAGGATCTTCAGTTTTAAGTCCATAAAAGTTTGGAAGGACAGAGGGTGAAATTTTTTTCATATTTGTATTGGTTTCTTCATCTACTATAGGAAACCCAAAAGAGCTTCCCATTTCTCTTCTACCTCTTCCTGTGCCTCCTTCTCCTTCTGCACCTCTACCTCCTTCTCCTCTACCTCTACCTCTACCCCCTCCAAATAGTGTGTGTTCTCCATTAAATACTCCTCCTCCCCCTTCTTCTACCATAGTTGATTCTTCTGTGGAAGTGGAAGAGTTTGTGCCTCTAGCAGGGGTCCTTGAATCTTCTTCTAAGACAGGTTCAGTGGATGAAGTGGAAGGTCTTTCTAATGGAATATCTGATCTTAAGTCCTCTGAGAGTCTAGGATTAGTAAATGATGGAATGTGGGTTTGAGTTGAAGATGTGTTGGCTCTTGGTCTTGGTGAAACAAGTGGTGTTCTAGGAATCAAGCTTCTGCTTCTTATGAATCTACCCCTTGAGTCTTTTTCTCTACGCATGTCATTGTTTTTTTTTTTTGGAGGTAAGAAACAAAACTACCTAGTTTTCACTTCCCTGGCAATGGCGCCAAAATGTGTGCTCAACTTAGTGTTCCTAAATTGAGGTCATAAATTATCAACCAGGGTTAGTAAATTGTTGAAGTGAGGTGCACTATATGTGCCTAGGTATATATTTCTCACTACGTTGTGTTTAATGTTTTTATGGTGTTTTTGGTTTTGTGGTTTTATGTTAAGAAGGAAAAGAACAAATGAGGTTCTCCTAAGTAAACAATCATCTTACAATATTACAAAGAATCTCATCCATGGCTAAAAGTTCATTGGAACACAATTGGAAAAGATGATTTGTAGCACAATAAGATTTCTACTTTGAATTAACTTGTAATGCTAAGATTAATCCATTCTACAGCTCAACTTGTCACTACTAAGCCTCATTCGAAAGTTAGATATTTTCTAGAATAGTTTTTGGGAAAAGGCTTATTTGTGAAATTGCAAAAGTTTACAGAACAATCAAGGCCTTAAACTGATATCACTAATTCCTATTCATATGATGATGTATTAATGGAAAGTCAGAACAAGAGTATTTTGTAAACAATGAAGGTCGTGAAGTCTAATTTTGACAGTTAACACAACTTAAAGAACAATGGATAACACTGAACTAGAATGCAATGATAAAACTTGAAACAAAGTGACCACAACTAAACTAGAATGCCATTAACCTAATTTGAAATACAGTGAACTGGAACTGAACTAGAATGCCACTAATCTAACTTAAATTACAGTGAACAGATTTGAACTAGAGTTCCATTATCAAACTTGAAATATAGTGACAGAATTAAACTAGAGTGACATTTACCTCCAGAGTATTTCAACTGGACTAAATGCAACTAATTCTATGAAATGTTTCAGCTCTGTCTCATTCGGAGTTAGTGGTTTTTTGGAATAATTTATAGAACAGGACTTGCTGCAACATGTTATGTAAACGAGCATAAAAGCATAAAATTCAACAAAACACAGTAAGCTCTAAAACACCACAGCTATGTCTCATCCGGAGTTAGTGATATTTTGGAAGAGATTAATAAGAACAAGACTAGCTGTAACAACTGATGTTATTGAGCACAAAAAACATAAAGTTCAAGGAAATGCAACTAACTCCTAAAATACTACATTTATATCCCATCCAATGTTAGTGGTTTTTTGGAAGAGTTTGTAAGGATAAGACTAACGGTGGCATCTGCTGCAAGTAAGTATAAAAACACAAAGTTCAGAAAATTGATTAAACTAAGAATGAAACAAGGATAAGTTACTTATCTAAACCATATGAACAAAGCTTCTCAGGTAGCAGGGGCCCTCTACCACCGGATTAGCACGCAAATCTACTCAAGATTGACTCAGCTCTTGTAATAAAGTGATGCTTCTTTCATTAAAGGAGAAACTCTTCAAAACAGAGTATTACGGTCTTCTGAGATCTAACAATAAAACATAAATCTAGCCAGCTGTTTCTCGGTCTCCCGAGCCATACTTATAACAAAATTACATAACTTTATTTGAGATAAAACAGGAATAATTGTCTTTCCCAACTAAAATCAAACTAGGACTCTTTTGGTGGCCTCGTACTATGATTAAGGACATCTGTACAGTCCTTGTACTATTAGAAGTCTATCTCCTAGTTTTGGTTTCCCACATGCATAACCACCTGTAGACTTGAGCTCAGACTTCATGGAGAGCAAGAAATGATGGGGGAGTGATGTGGAATACGACCATATGCGTTTTTCCTTGAGGTGACACCTAGAACCTGCATAAACATGAAGATAGTTTTGGAATATGCAACTAGCTATAGAATGACTACGTTCTGTAGCCGGGTCTAGTAAAAAATTGCTACAATAAAAAAATCATGAAAACATAGCAAGTTAGTCATTATATACATTCTTAAAGTAATCCTAATCAATCCTATTGATCATTTAAGTCTGTAATTGATGAGGGACAAAGAAAATGAAGTGAAATGTGGTGGAAAAGGACATCTTTGGGGCTCAACAACTCCTACCTGGAAGTGACGAAACTTGAAATGGTCCAATGGATTAGCTGTAATCAAATGCAAAAGATCAAGGGAAAAAATGGCTCAGAGCTCTCACTGTTGAAGGTAAATGTGGAATGGTAAAAATGAATAGTCATTTTCATTACTTATGGTCATTTTTTCATTATCTTATGATATTTAATGTTTTGAAATAGTAATTTTTCATTCTTATCATGAAACATGTATGTTTCATCCTTTTTTGTGATGTTTTGAGCAAGTTGACAGTTTTTAACATATTTTTTCGTGTTTTCATATATCATTTTAACATAGGAGTAAATTTTTATCACTTTTTTAGACTCCATAAACTCATGAAAACGGAACCCCTTGGAGTCCTCTTTTAGCTCTTTTCATACTCCAAAAATATGAAAATATTTCCAAGAAATTTCCTTTTCGAACTCATTAAAATAAATGAAAATATGTCTACTCATTATAAATTTAACCCTTTGTTGGCAATATGATGCTGAATGTTGTCCTTGATGGCAACCCACTTGATGAAGATGATGGCAACCTACTTGATGAAGTTGTCCCTGATGGAATATGTCTTGTTGAACTTGTTAAATGATGTAAATACAATGAGTAGAGAAGGTAATGATGGAAGGAATATTAGTATGTGCTGGAACATGATGAAAAGAGTATGTCTCAAGGCATACGCGGATGTTTCTAGACAAAGTAGCGTATGCACGTGGGAAATAACGTGCCAAGTCGCGTATGGGCAAAAGCGCTCTAAATATGTAAAACCAGGGGTAACCACCATGGTATTGACCCATTGTATTGAGTAATGATTCATCTATGTGACCCCGTCCAGGAATACCATCAAAAGTAATGTGGTTTTGGCTCATGGTATTGATAAAGGGTAAACCTATATAAGGAGAAGAAATTCATTATGCAAATGTGTGCAATGAGTCTGTGTTTGAATGAATACTTCACTCTGCAATATATCTGTATGGAAAGGGTAATGGTTTGATGATAGATCTGAATCTGTGATGCACCTATGAAGAAAATGATGAAGAAGGTTATCTAGATCTGAAATGTATATGTATCTTCTGGATATGTTTATGGAATGATTAGATCTATGATCTGGCGAATTCTGGAAAGCTGCGCTGCCCTAAAAATGTCTGAAGATCTATACGCAGGTTCGTCGAGGAAAAAGTGTGTATATACGCGGCTTGTATTCAGCGAAAGCGCGTATGGGAATTGAAGTCAGCTTTGAAATGTGTGTAGATGTATACGCAGGTTGGTATTTGTAAAAGCGCGTATATACGCAGGTTCAGTGAAAGGAAAGCGCGTATGAATATTAGGGTTTGCTGAAGTATGTGGTATAAAATATCTGATCCGTTCGATTGTTACCGCTATCCGTATTCTACGCTCAAGGTTCGAATTCCGATGGGCATCGCCTTTGATGTATGATTGAGCTTAAATGTGTGAGGTGGGAATAAAATATGATGAAAAGTGGCCTCATAAGTTGTGTTCTAAAGGAAGCTTTGGATCCAGAAAATAGATGAAACGTGGTCCATGGTGGTGCCGAGGGTTGTAGCCTTCGCCGGGGGTTGTGCCTCCTTCCGTGTGAGGTCGGTAAACGAGATCGGCGGGGGTCGAGCTCCTCCGTGAGAGACTCGGTAAACGAGAGCAGGGGGTCGGGGAGCCCCTTCCAGAGAGAGGCCGGGTAAACGCAGCCAGGGGTGCCCGCGGGGCAAGGGTATGAGTCCGCGCCGCACATAAGCAGATGTTTTCTCTATAATAAAATATTGGCCGAGACAACTAAAATGTGGTTTTCTCCCGACTTGGGTTTCCAACCTATCAACCTAAAATCCCGGTGTTCATATGTGATGCTTATGTGTGATGGTTTATTCTGTTATTACTGCACATGCTAACTGTTATCTAATCATTAAAAGAATGAATGTTGCATAGATATCAATAAAGAATTAATGGCATAATAATATCTCTGTATATACGTGAGTTTTATGAAGGATATCCACGTGTATATGCTAGTTGCCTTCATAAAAGTAGCTTATGGGTTTTTAGAGAATGAAAAAGTAAAATTTGAGTAAGTCCTAAATACCGATTCACCTCCTTTCGCATTGTTCCCAACACCCTTTCGGGATCGAGATATATTATTTACGAAAAAGGAATACCTTAGTAGAACATGGCTAAGAGGTTAACCTGGGTATTATTTTCTACCTTTTCAGACTCAAGGGACTACCTATGAAAAGGAACATCCAAAGTTTTTTTTTTCGCCTCTTTTTCATACTCTCTAAACATGAAAAGGATGTCAAGTTTTACCTTCACTGGACTCACTATAACATCAAACAATGATGGACTTGTCGAACATGAAAAGAACGAACTGTTGCTTCTTAAGGTTCATTAAACATACTTGGAGGAATTCATCCAAAGTATGAACTTACATATCAAGCATATGTTATCCTCCTCAAACCTTTTAAAACAAATAAAGAGGTACTAACCAGTATGGTTGGATAAATTTGGAAAATAGGGCACTCCATTTTTTAATGGAAGCGAGTCACTCTTGAACATGACACTCTACCACCTCATCTATGTGGTTGTTGGGTTGGCTAATATCCTTGTCTCTTTGTTCATCATACCATTTTCAAAGCCTCCATTTTCAGTTTTGGTTCAATGCTACCAACTCTTTTCAATTTCATCATTGTGTTCAAGAGAAGTCATTTAGTCAATATCTTCTATAATACACTTAAGCCTTCATTCCATGTATTCTTCTCCTTATCTAGGTCTGTATCATCATCATTCTTTCTCATATCCTAATACCTATTTCGTATCGTTTATGGGGGATACATCAAGGCCCTTCTGCAATGGCTCGCTTCCTGTCAACATCAACTCATTTTCCAGGAAGTTGAATTAGAAACAACCCTTCAGTACCTTAGTGCTTGCATACATCAATGGAAAGTTTCCTCACTCTCAGTGACAATTTTACATGATTGGCCTTCGACATAAATATTTTGTGTGGTGTTCGACTTCAATTCATTCATTCACACCATACGAACTGTATTGCAATACCTTGAGATCGATTAACATCATCAATGGTTTCTCTCACATATGTTAATGACTCACATCATTGTTCGGTAATCATATGGTGTCTACCATGTTTGACTCCATCTCATTGATTCACATGGTTAGACTTGTACATTTGACGATCGCGTGAATGAGATAGAAGACCCCGATTCTAGTTTCATCCATCTGGGTTGTGATTTCACGATTTATACAAGATCACAATGTATAATATCTATGATCAAAAAGACAATCATCTAGTCATGGATCCACAATTTGTCTGCAGTGGACATGTATTTTGATCATTTTACATGTAATGTTAGCTTATGTGTTGAGTATGGCTATGCCTCCCTCAACAAGGATGTCATGATATAAATGTATTGTAATAACATAAGATCTGACTAGTTGTTATTGATCCTGAATTGTCATAAGGTAAAGCCCTTCAGTCATCAGTCACCATTTATAACTTTGTGATTTAAGGTAAAATCTCTTATAGGCCATTTTGTCACATCTAGTCAGTCGACCCGGATTATAAGACAACATCAGGTGGTAAATTTGATTTTGATCATTGTTCTAGGCTAGGCCACCCAGTCTAGGGAATATACCTATGTTCGTAGTCGTATAATCTATATAAAACCCCCGCCAAGTTGTTCAAAAATCTTGGAAATATTAATATGGAGCACAAAGAAAAGGTGAAATATTTTAATCAAAGTTTTAACTATATTTTGAATAAATTTCTGGAAAGTACAGAACCTCATGACTCCATCTCCATCGAGTATTATAAATCTGCCTTACCAGCAAGCATTGCGTAATTCATGAAAAGAACTATGAAATAAATTCTTGATGAAAACTATGAAGAAGAAATCACAGTTTAAAAGAACTTGTGTGTGATTGGGGCCATCATAAATGATGAACCAACTAATTACTCCAAGGTCGCGAGCAAAAGGTCTCAAACCTCCATAAGAAATGCTAATGAGAAAGAAGTTTTCAATATTGAGAGCTTGAACCATACCAAATAATCTGTCAAATGAGTTGACAGAATTGAAACAGAGTTCAAGCGAGACCACCATGAGCAACAATCCTCCCAAGTTCAGCTTTCTGAGAAGGAATTCCAACTCTTCCAACATCAATAACCAATCGGCCAAGTCTGCACAAATCTTGAACGTTTTGTTAAACATTGAGAGTATGGGAATGAACCAGTATTATTCATTCCAAAAAAAATGCCCACAATGGAACCATAACATGAACACTCTTACTGCGCATTTTATTGACACAATACTTTCTAATGATCAGACCGAGCCTGTGGAATAAAAGGAAGAAGATGTTGTGGTCGAAGAAACTCCAAGCATGGGGAACGCAATGAACACATCTAGATGTGTACTCGCTGCTAACAAGAGCATTGCTAGAAATCAGCCACTGAATGATGGCTCGACCCAAAAGGAGAACAATCGGTATAATTTGAGAAGCCAAAGGATGACCACTGAACAAGATTTGACGAAGAAAAAATTGAAAGATAATTTTTTTAAGGAAGATCACTTCACCTCTCAACTTAACCCATAACACTCAGAGAAAGTTTGGAAATGGGGCTACAACAAAAAGTAATTTTGCAAGTAGTAAGAGAAATTTTGTCACTCCACAAGTCATGGACCAAGTTACTCCTCTAGACACTTCAACCATCTCTCCTGCATTGGATTACAACATAGTTGAGGAGATGAAGAAAATTTGCATAAATATTTCACTCTTCGAACTGACGAAGATCACGAGCCAACAGGAACTTGCTATTTGTGCACTTGAAGAGTCCACCTCAGTCAACAATTCTTCTTCACAGAAGGGGTCTGGTAAGTCCTTTGGTTCACTCGAATCTATACTTAACTCTTTAACGCTAGATGAAAACACACTCTACACTCCATTTCTGTTAACATTTGAAATTTTCGATTATAATGTACACAATTTCTTAGTTGATTCTGGTGCATCGTTGAACACAATTCCATTATCTGTCACAAATAAAATAAACACAAAACAGGATAAAACAAACGCACAAATCATTCAGCTGGACATGAATCTTTTCCATGCAATCAGTGACCTCATAAATGTACATATTCACTTATCATTCGACCACCGAGTTCTCCAATGTATAAATATAGTGATTGTGGACATTCCATAAGTATATGGTGTATTATTGAGCAAAGACTGATCCAACAAGCTACAAGGGAATTTTTCTATAGACTGGTCACATTTATGCCTTTTATACAAGGGAAAAAACAATCATATCCAAGTGAACTCAGAGTGGTACATGAAATACATGGTTACACCCTTCGAAGGAAAAAAAGAGCTAATTGCTTTTGTGTATCTTATCTTTTGGAATTTCTTCATGGAAAATGATCTGTGGTGCTATCTTTCTTAGCTATCCCCAGTTCCACCAAACACATAGTTGGAACTCCTTCCTATTCCAACTGGCGAAAAATGACATTTGTACAGTTATCAGTAGTAATAGTAGTATTAGTGTTGTACAAATCATATTTGGACATTGTATTTTGATGGTTCCAAAACATAGGATGGCTCTGGATCTAGTTGTGTTTTAGTAAACCTGCGACAAATGAAACATCTGATATTTGACTGCTTGGAATTCAAGTGCACAAACAACACCAAATAATAAAAATCACTCATCCTCGGCTTGCTAAGAGTCATTTATCTCAATGTTTCATTCCTCAAAGCAGTAGGTGACTCAGAAATTGTCGTACGACAAGTACATGATACTATACATTGTGTGTCACCAAATATCAAAAGCTACCAACAAGAGGTATGGTGTTTTATTTCACATTTCCAAGATTTAAATATTATTTATGTTCCTAGAATACACAACACAACTGCAAATTCATTGAAAAATGTTGCTTACAGGTTATCACCACTTAGGGACTACTTTTCTGTAGATATTATTTATAAACCATTTGTCCCTGACAATATCACTAATTTACACTTTCTTCAATGATGACCAATAGGTACTGCACTTCATATAAAATGTTGATGTATTCAAGGATGCAGTTATCGAAAAAGACATGCATGAAAAAGAATTGCAGGATGCAGCTTGCACAAGAAAAAGAGAACCGCGTGCCAAAAGGCGTGGTATCATTGGAAAATTTGTATAACTTGCAAAACCACTTTTGAGGGCTAGTCAATGCGAAAACCCATAGTTCAACACTATCACATGATCAAAAATATATTGGGATGGAAAAGAATCTAAATATTGTTAATCTTTGTACTTACTACAAACCACATGAGCAACAATATTTCATCCACTTATTAAAGTAGTACCGAGATGTATTCATGTGGATATATGATGAGCTTAAAACTTATGACATGCGAATAATCCGGCACGTGATTCCAATCAAATAAGGGGCTAAGCCTTTTCAAAAAATATGTTGAAGGTACATCCGATGCTTGAGGCTCTAATTCAAAATGAATTCTCGGATCATATATAAAGTGTGAAATTATACCTGGGTATCGAACTTGGTCCCGGTTAGAAAGAAGCCCGGGGAAATTTTCTTGTGTGTTAATTTCCACAACTTGAATTGTGCCTCGCACAAGGATAATTAACCCATGTCATCTATGGAACAGATATTGCAAACAATATATGGGTCAGAGATGTTTTCTTTGTTGGATTGGTATTTCGGTTACAACCAGGTTCTAGTCTCAGAGCCTGACAAACTAAATACTACATTCCGCAAGACATGGGGTATGTTCACATTTAAAATAATTCCATTTGGGTTGATCAATGTCGGTGTGACATTTCAACGTGCCATGGACATCACATTCCATGGATTGATTGTACAAATCATAGTGGTATATCTTGATGATTTCATGATGTTTTCCAAGAACAAATAAAACCACATACGCCACCTAAATAAAATCTTCAAGCGATGCCACAAATACAGGATATCCCTTAATCCCAAAAAGAGTATTTCTGAAGTGTCTAAGGGTAACCTCTAATTAGAGAAATTTTGAGGTCTAAAATGGGGCTCCTAAGAAAATTGTATATTCAAAATAAAATTTATAAGAACCAATAGAATTCAAGATGATGATGTCAACCATGGGGGATGATTCACCGTTTTTGAGGTAAAAAAGTAAAAATATTTAAAAAAAATAAAATAATAAAACTATTATTTCAACTTGTATTTTCAACTTATCTCCCTAAGGCTTTACACAAATTTCGAGCGGGAGTATTCATTCGATAAAAAAATTAATTCATCCTCCAAGGAGCACCCATGTTGGATACTTTCAATGGACCCTACTACACAAAAAATGAGAAATACATGAAAAAATGTGATTGCAATCACGTTTTTCATGTATTTCTCATTTTTCGAGTAGTAGAGTCCATCGAAAGCTTGAAACATGAGTACTCGTTGGATGAGGAATCAAATTCTGGATCCAATGACTATTTCGGTTCAAAATTTGAGTAAACCCATAGGGAGATAAGTTGAAAATACAAGTTTGAAAAGTAGGTTTTTCTTATTTCCCTCTAAAATTTGATGATGTAATCTAATATTATTTTATTATTTCCACTATTATTTTATAATTTCCTTAGGAGGCCCATTTTAGACCTCAAAATTCCCCTAATGTGGGCCATATCATCGCCAAAAGTAGGATTAAAGTAAACCTAGAGAGGTTCAAATAAATTATGTATATTCCCTTCCCTGTGAACAAGAAAGTTATGCAATCCTTCCTAGGGAAAACTAACTTCATTTGCAAGTTCATATTTGATTACACTCATATCGTGAAGCCAATATAGGATATGGTAAATAAGGATGTGATTTATAAATGGGAAAAAAGGGAAAATGACATGTTTTCCCATATTAAGCAAACTATTGCGGAAGCGCCTGCTTTATAAAACCCAGATTTCAACAAAGATTTTTTTCTCTACACATTAGATTTTGACACTTCTGTAGTTATCATGCTTACACAAAAGGATGATTAGAACAATGAGAAGTCAATATATTTCATGAGATACAGCCTTCAAGTACTTGAACTCAACTACCTCGCCATCAACAAAAAATCTTATGGAGTATGGAAGGCAGTGAACCACTTCTGGCCTTATCTCTTGAAAAATCATTGCATCATATTTTCCCCGCACCCAACAGTCAGATCATTGTTTGTTCAGAAAGAGCTGGGTGAGAAAAGAGTGAACTAGACGACTGATTTGAAAGAGTATGACTTAGAGTTCAAGCTAATTCACATAATCAAGGGCCTTGGTGTGTCATTAGGGGAATTTTGAGGTCTAAAATGGGCCTCCTAAAAATATTATAAAATTATATTTGAAATAATAATATAATATTAGATTACATCATCAAATTTTAAAGGGAAAAGGAAAAAACTATTTTTTCAACTCGTATTTTCAACTTATATCCCTATGGGTTTACTCAAATTTCTAGTGGGAACACTCATTAGATGAAAAATTTGATTCCTCATCCAAGGAGTACCCATGTTGCATATTTTTGATAGACCCTTCTACACAAAAAATGAGAAATACATGAAAAACGTGATTGCAATCATGTTTTTTCATGTATTTTTTATTTTTTGTGTAGTAGGGTACATCGAAAGTATGAAACATGGGTACTCTTAGGATGAGGAATTAAATTTTGCATCCAATGAGTAGTTCCGCTTGAAATTTGAGTAAAACCTTAGGGATATAAGTTGAAAATACAAGTTGAAAAGGTAGTTTTATTATTTTATTATTTTTAATCTTCTTACTTTTTTACCCCAAAAATGGTGAATCATCCCTCATGGTTAACATCATCACCTTGAATGCTATTGGTTCTTATAAAGTTTATTTTGTTTGTCTGTTTTTCTTAGGAGGCCCATTTTAGACCTCAAAAGTTCTCTAATGGTTGTCTAGCAGCAGAAGTAGTAGATGCAAAAGAAGAAGATCATTCTATATGGGAGAAGGAGACTAAAATGTACAATGTTGAGTGAGATTCCCCCACTACCGCCACAAACCCTTGGTACGAATATGTGTGAAAATACCTTGAACGCGACATCATGCCCTCCTGCTTTTCTGCATGATAGAAGAGGGCACTTATACTTAGATATTTATCTTATTAATTGGTGTGTGGGGTGCTTTTCAGAAAGTGCCATAATGGAGTGTTTCTTAGGTTCCTAGAAGCACATGATTCTGAGAAAGTACCATGTGATCTCCATGACGGACCAATTGGGGAACACTTCATCGGTAACACAACTGTGCATAAAGTTATGTGGGTCAGTTTCTATTGGCCCATGTTATTCAAATATGCTCACGCCTATGCCTGAGGGTTTTCACCATGTCAAAGATATGTCGGATGAAACAATAAGTTAGCTTCCCCATTGCATCCTATCGCAGTGGAGGAACCATTTCAATAGTGGGGCTTAGATGTCATTACTATGCATTTGTTAAAGCCACACCACTACATCCTCACTGCTACAGACTTCTTTATGCACTGGACAGAAGCAGTTCTTCTTAAACATGTGAATGATTAGGAAGTCATCAACTTCCTGAAGAAGAATATCATTTCCAGGTTCGACATTCCTACTTCACTTGTTTTCGATAATGCAACATATTTTTCATCGTTAAAATTATATGATTTTGTGTTAGAAAATGGAATTCTATTGAATCATTCAACTAAATAATATCCACAGGAAAATGGTCTTGCTGATTCCACAAATAAGAACCTTATCTGTATCATCAAAAAGACCATCTTATCTGAACAAAGGAACTGGAACTCCTCTTTGGTAAATGCTTTATGGGTTGACCGAGTCTCATTAAAGCCATCTCTGAACACATCCCCTTACTTCCTCGTGTATGGAAAAGAAGCCATCCTTCCCCATAACATGTATTTTCATTCCCTCCAACTTTCATAAGAATCCTAGGGAAATCCATGTTTATTAGTTTATCATAGGATGGACACTCTTCATAAGCTGCAGGAAGAGAGGCTAAAAGTAAAATAACTTTTTTCCCTTCAATAGAGTCCTATAAAAAGAAAGTTCGATAAGAATTCTACGGAGAAGAATAAATCTAGTGTGGGTGACTTAGCCTTGAAGTGGGAGAAATCCTACGAGGTCAAAGAAAAACACACCAAGTTTCAATCCCTATGGATTGGATCATTTACAATTCACGAAAATCTTGGACAACACACATATAATCTACAGTCACTAGAGGGGAAGATTTTATCTCTCCCTGCTAATGGCCAAGACTTAAAACATTATTTTCAATGATGATCTGGGGCTATTCCCTATGATATGTACATATTATTTTATTATTTGTTTTGTCTGTGTTTTTTTTTCGCCATGTAAATAAGTTTTTTGTGTGAACGTGTTTTCGACTTCATTGTATGTGGCTAAATTGAAAAGAGTCTTGTGACACTTCAACATTTAGCTAACCTTCGGTCTATCTTCCTTGTGTTAGTTATATCTTTTGGTCGATGATATTCTAATGGGAAATATGATCCATTCGTGAGGAGAGTTTTGGTTAAACCATGAACTTGTGTCTATTCAGAAAACCATATGCCCACAATGAGTTCTTTATGTTTCGGTGTCTTCACACTTATCCAATTAGTAGAAGAGGATAAGGGGACAAAATATAAATGAGAAAACCTAAATTATAGGTATCTATATGCTTCTCTGAAGGAACAACCTCTCCTGCTCTAATAATTCATGATCCATCTTCCACCATAAAATGAATAAGTTCCAATGCACAATCCTATATAAAAGTAAAAATAAAGGCGAAAGAAGCGAAAGGCTTCCTGCGCAGGGAGGTGAAGAAAGAAAATCCATCAGGGTACTAACCAAACTCGCTGGTAGTGGAGTAATGTTTTTTTTCTTGTATTGACTCCGTCGAGGTACTGTTTAGGCCTGCTGGCAATAGAGCAACACCAAACATGAAAAATTATACTTTGAAAATATAAATCTCGTGAACTTCACTACCCTTCCCGGCTTGAAACAATGTGATATTTTTGAATATTATGTTGTACTGAGAAGGTATAAAGGGGACTGTGTTTATTCATGGGGGAAGTGGGGATATGAAAGTAATATACACAATGAATCAACAATCCCTAAAGAACTGAGACCCTGCATGAAAGAGTTAACCAAGGAAGAGAAGTTAGAATTCTACCATTGTGTTGCCAAGTGTTGTCACTGCTAAAACACCCTCCAAAATTTTGGCCTATGCTCAATTTCAAAGCCTTCCTTGGTCTTGTACATTGTTGTCGCAATCATTGAAACTCATATCGTGTTTTTTCTTGAAATGTTTCAATCCCTTTTCCGAGTTAGGAAAAAATGTCATAATTTTGCATGTTATTTGTAAGGGGGAAGCCTTATGTAAATGAGTTGATCTAACCATGTAAACATCTTTCACACTCATTTCCAAAGTTTTAAGCATTATCACATAAGTTTCGTCACGGTCGTAGCAAAGTGTATCTTTATTTTCACATTTATCATAAGTTGTCGTAAATTTGTCGCATTGAGGGAATTTTTTTGTATTTATATCCTGGATTATATATGTTGCTTTTTCATTAAGTATTCTAAGTGTGTGATCACATTCGAAGTCTTATCATTATTCACATCAACCTTATTGATCCCACACTTTGTCAATTTTTGAAAACTTTCTAACCAGAGAACTTAGCCTCATCCAGCCTTCCTGAACTATGCATTACACAGTCTCAAGCCTCTAGATGTGACCTTGCATCTTGACACGGCACAATGCACAGTTCCTACTTCCCATGATTGTTGCATTGTGTAGTTCCATTGCTCAAGCTCGTACCTTGGACTTCATAATTACATAATCCATATCTCCATCATGCCCTCAACTACGCATTGTGCAATCTATAGCATCAATCTCAACCCTTGAACTCTTGAGTTGCACAATTTTCCAGGCTCCTCTGTCTCCCGAAAATGAAAAATGGGAAGATCTAGTGCCCATCCCCTTATCCTGTCACACTGACCTCCAAAATTGCACATTTTTCTTCCTCAACACAACCTAGACTGTGCATTGTGCAGTCTCAAGGCTCAATGTTCACCCTGACTGCTTGAAATGTGAAATTATGTAGTCACTGAGCCCCTCTCCTATCTTGTCACCCGGTTTCGACTCAGTCAATTGATCAACATTCACTATCCTAGACTAGGGGATTTTTTCAGACTAATGTTGTCTCGCATAAGTTAATTGCATATGCAGGAACCTTATCATGCCATGGAAATATCATGAAGAAGGATATGAAGAAGGGAAACATGCAGAAATATATATTTGTAGTTTAATATGTAAGAAAATCAATCGAGAGAGAGCAAAGGGACACCACAGTTTGCAACCACAACTCAATTCTTGAGATAATTGAAGAATCCTTAACATCAAGCCATATGGAGGTGGATAGAAGATAATTATCAAGAAGACACATAGCAAGGAGAAGCAAGAGTTACTTGAAATTTCCTCATCATCAAGAAGTCCATGTCAGCAGTGTCATGTCAGGTCATGAGTTGTCACATGCCACAGCATATTGTGGATTATGTAAATTATGTTTCGAAAATGTATTGTAATGTGGAAGTGCAAAGGACATGTATAGAATATGAAGCGTCAGGTAAAGTTGAAAATTCATAAGAAGTAAAACAATCATGAGGGTATATGAAGAGTCACAAGGAAGGTGAAGCACTACCTCCTCATTGCTTATATATACACCCTCATTGTATGATCAAAGGTCCTTTCACCTTGGCTCCTCCCACAAGGCATTAGAGAGACAAGCTAGTTCTTTTGAGGAGAAAGGAGTGGCTCCGAATGCTCCACTACTGGAGCTAGTGGTGTTCATTGTATACGTGTCTCAGAACTTTTACTTAATAATAGAAGCCTTCATGTCCAACACATTATTCATACATGTATTATGAATATTTGTAAGACTATTTTGCAAATATTT
Source organism: Pinus albicaulis (assembly GCA_034641835.2). Taxonomy (NCBI): domain Eukaryota; kingdom Viridiplantae; phylum Streptophyta; class Pinopsida; order Pinales; family Pinaceae; genus Pinus; species Pinus albicaulis. Next base: position 872,846,757 of record CM076569.1, read on the forward strand.
GTATTTCATGTTTGCTTTCATCTGTGCTAAAGAAGTTTAACTATTTCGGTTATTTTAGTGCTTATATTATTGATAATGTGTTGTAATGGCTGTTATCATTGTCCCATCCTTGGGGACTATTCTGCAAGATACTAGTCACATATTTCTCATTGATTGGTTGTAATGATCATCACATATTTTGTGGACTTGTTGGCTCGAGGGGTCCTAACCCAAGTTTGGTAAGTAAGGTTTGCCAACAAATCCCTATACTACTGGCCCTTTCGCAGGTCAAAGTCTCACCCAAAGTAGTATGGGTGGGTGCTAGAACTAGGTTTTCACACCCTGAGAAAGGATGGGTAAAGAAGGCAGAGCAGTGCTAGATCCTGTAATCCCCGATTACCTTATTCTATGCAGAGTTAATTAAGTCTTTATTCGCATCTACGTGCACTAGATCTATAGTTATATGCTTGTTATATCATCAACACAACAGTACATAAACAGAACATAACATATCTAGATCCAAGAGCATAGTACACAGATCTTTTGCAGCTTAAGGACAGAAAATGCACAATACAGCAATTACCAGTAATTCATATAACAATACTCATAGATTCAATTCTCTAACAATCTTTCGCATTCATTCATTCATCAATTATTCCTTACAATTCCAATTCCCTTCCCAACCTATGCACACAGCAGCAAGGTCCACACACAGCTGGACTAGGATCTTCGTGCACACAGCCAGCAGGAGTCTATTCCCCAAAACCCAGGAGGATAGCTTAAACAACAGATCGCATCAATATCTCATCATTTATTATCCTTTACAATACAAAATACATCTCTATTTATAACAATCTAGCCTTGATTTTCCTATGGTCCGCAACCCATGGTTTTTGGACCCCTAGTTTACCCTTTGACCCATTACAATGCATTAGGGGCTTTGACCCGCCCCAAAACCCCTCCACTAGGCTAAATATAATCAAAACTATTCAAAAATGGACTGGTTTCGTAGCTTGTTAGGAGACCCCATTCCAACAGTCCCCCAACACAATCTTGTGACTCCTCCCGAGTCACTGCAGCTGTCATATAGTCATTGAACCCGGTAAGGCTTGAGTTGACTACCATTGACATAGCTCGGTACGATGTCTCTGTGCAGGGTAGCTAGCTAGACTGCTCCACCATTCATTATTTCTTTAACTATATAGGGACCCAGCCAGTGCTGTCAGAATTTGCCTGGTTGTTTCACAAATTGGCTATCGTATAAAAGGACAAGGTCACCTGTGATGAACATATTTTGGCGAATATGTCGATCATGCCATGCTTTTTCATGAGCCTTATGAACCTGTTGATGAAAATTAGCAATAAACCAATCTTCCTCCAGAGCCACCAGTTGTGCAGGACGCTCCTCTATGATATCGGGGTCTCCCATATTAGTAAATTCTACAATGTGTAGGCTAGGAACAATGTATTCAATGGGCATAATGGCCTCTTTGCCATAAACCATCCGGAAGGGGGTTCTTCCTATTAGCTTCTTGCAGGTCGTTCGGTAGGCCCACAGAATAGAGGGAATGCGCACATCCCAGTCACTATGATCGACATTGTAGACCTTAGTTAATGCCTATTCCAAAATTTTGTTAAAAGCGTCAACCGCCCTGTTTTCCTGAGGGTGGTATGGGGTACTCTTAGCATGGTGGATCTTGAATTCCTCATTCAAGGCTTGAATCATCTGGTTGACAAAGTGTGTACCTCTATCACTCACTAGGATTTTTGGGCAGCCAAACCTGGTCAGGATCTGCTCAAAGATTAAGTGCGCAGCAGTATCCGCAGTACAATCCTTCACCTCTTGTACCTCAGCCCATCGAGTGACATAGTTAGTGGTGGTGATAATGTAGTGTGCGCCTGTTTTCTTTCCGGGCGGATTGATGGGTCCTATAAAATAAATGGCCCATTTTTCGAAAGCCTGTAAAGCCACTTGCGGCTATAATGGCATCTCATCTCGGTGTGAAGGTCATCCTGTGCACTGGAAGGTATCGCAAGATCAACAATAGGTGTATGAATCTTGATGCAATGTAGGCCACCATAACCCAGCCCTCAAAATCTTTTGTGTAGTTGCACGTCCTGCGTATTGGCCTCCTACGACACCTTCATGTGATTTTGCTAACACGACAGGCCGTTCATGTTCAAGGACATATTTTTGTAGTATTTTTTCGGCACTTAGCTTGTATAACTGACTGGCGAGGATAGTAAATTCCACGGCCCAAGTAACCAATTCCTTCTTCTGCTGTACTGAATATCTAGCCGGGGCCATGCATTTAGTGAGGAACTCAATGATGTCAGCAAAGTGTGTATCAACCACCTTTATAGTAAACAGCTGCGCATCCAGCAAGCCTTCGTCCAAACTAGTAGGCTCTTCTCCTGTTTCAATGCGAGACAGATGATCTGGGCTAGCATTCAACCTTTTGGGCTTGACGATGATCTCAAAATCATACTCCTGGAATAGCAACAGCCAATAGAAAATCTTTCCCCCTAACACAGGCTTGTTGACCAGGTATTTTAAAGCCAAAAGATCAATGAACATTTTAAAGTGTCCACCTAGTAGATAGTGCTAATATTTCTGTAGCACGTAGACCATTGCCAATCCTTCGCGCTCAGTGGTGGAGTAGTTCCATTCTGTGCCCGAGAAATTTCAACTCGCAAAGGCAACCAGGTGGTCAATATCTCCTTCTCCAGGTTGAGTGAGAACAGCTCCCAAGGCAATACCTGATGCATCCACGTGTACATGAAATTCCTTTGACCAATCAGGAAATATTAGTATGGGGGCAGAGATCATCTTCTCTTTGAGCAGTTCAAAGCTCTTATGACATGCATCATCCCAAAAGAAAGAAACATCCTTTTTTAATAGCTTTTCCATAGGCGTTGTAATCAGGGCGTACCCCTGAATGAATTTTCGGTAATAACCAGTGTGTCTGAGAATAGAACGCAGCTGTTTCTCCATTGTGGGGACTGCCAAGTTTATAATTATGGCTACCTTCATAGGATCAACCATCAATCCTTTCTGACAGACTATGTGTCCAAGAAGGATTCCAAATGGCACACAAAAAATGCACTTCTTAATATTAAAGGAGATCTGGTGCTTCCGGCACACATCCGACATTAGTCACAAGTTAGAGACATGTTCCTTGACTAAGCCAAAAACCGTCCAATCATCGAAATAAACCTCCAGGAACTTATGAGTAAATTCCTTGAATACCGCAACTACGACCCTTGAAAAAATAGTAGGTGCATTTTTTAGACCAAAGGGCATGACCGTATACTGGAAAGACCCCCATTCAGTCGTGAAAGTAGTCTTACTGCGATCTTCAGGTGCAATTTGAATCTGATGGTACCCTGAGAACCCATCGGTGAAGGAATAGGCCTCATGTTCACCCACGCTATCAAGGATTTCGTCGGAGAAGGGTGTATGAAAGGGACGCAGGCGTCATTTAACTTGTGCAGATCCACGCAGATGCGTATTTCTCCCTTGGTCTTCTTTTCCTGGACGACCATTGGACTTACCCAGTCTAACTGCTCAATTGGTTGAATGATACCGGCAGCAAGCATTTTATCCAGCTCTTCCTTGACCTTTTGCTTGTATTTGGGAGTCAGTCGGTATGGTCACTGCTTGACAGGGGACGCCTCAGGTTTCAGAGTGATATGCATAATACCGAGGTCCCCGGTGATGCCCTTGAGCTCGAAGAACTTCGTCGAAAATAGGTCCTGATATTTCGTGAGTAATTCTGAGATTTTTCCTACAGTCCCCTCATCCCAATAGTCCCCAATATTAGCTAGCTTAGGGTGTACCTTCATCCCAATATTAACGTCACGCAGCTTAAGCGGTCGTGTTACGTCAAGATTCTGTAGTGATGGCCCCATAACAGTGCGTTCTCCTTCAGATTCCAAGACATAAATGTTTCGAGGATTATCCTCATCCTCATCAATCACCAAGCTTTGACAATTGGCTATGTTGTGCATCTACGCGTCCCATGTCGGGACCGTTGGGGCGGGACGGTGGGGAGTATTTTTAAAGACAAACGCATCAATGTCCTGCAGAGCTTTGTCAAGCGTCTCTGTTCCTCCAATCAATCCGAATGTCCTGAAAAAGTCCTCCTTTAGTGTCTTCCAGTGGCGGGTGCAGTGGTGCAATTCCGCGTCTATGTACCAAGCAGCTAGGATAGGACCCAAGGCATGAACAAACAGATGGACCCATTCTTTTGTAGTTCGGTCGGACCACTTGGTCATCCAAACACACAGATGTGCACTGGGATCCCCTGGTCCGAGTAACACCCTGGTGCGTATGTCAGCTGAAGGGGCAAACCGTAGAAGAATCCTTTCCCGACACGTTTCCCAATCCGGGAATGCCTCCTTGTGGGTGTCCCACCAACGCGCAACTGTCTCGCGCATAGCTAGATTAAGGGCCCAGAGCCATCGTTCTCTTGGCACCCTAGCTTCTAATGTCCTTAGGAATTCATGGACACTACCAGCCTCATCAAAGTGGGGTAGATCTCTTACCTCTGAGGAAATGCAGTAGAGGGTTCTTGCGACTCAGGGGCAGCACAGTGCCGAAACCTCATGTAACCGATTCTGCCAACTTTCCAATTCCTCATGAGCGTCAGAACAGCAGTCACTATCCCTCCAGAATATCAAGTCTGTTGTGGTTTTACTCATGTCTTCATCCTGCACAGTCAATCTATAAATATGGTCTAGTTCCTCCCGTTCGTAGGCTGGTTCCATATACCGCGCGCCTTCTGGTGGATCTAGTGGTACTATTACGTGTGTACCGTTGTTTTTTAACACCATGCTCCACTTTTTGAGATTGATGACACCCCTCATGTCTATATCCTAGTCTAGCCCAAGTAGTGCAGGGTACGGATCCGCATCGTCCATGATTTCAATGACCTCAAATTCATCTAGGACTTTTACTCCTGTGATATCTACCATGACTCTTGGCGATCGTCCTAGCGGTATGATCTTCTATTGATTCGCCATGTGCAGCTGGATAGTGGACCATTCCAACTTAGGTTCACCCATTCGTTGCCATGTCTTCTTTGGTAGTACGTTCGCATCCGACCCTAAATCGAGAATAACTTGGTCCGTCTCGTAGTCACCAATCTGCGTAGTCAGCCGCATTTCTCGTCCGGTGTGTTTCTTGTAGCCATATAGCCAGTGGACACCTCAGGTCTTATGGATTGTGTTGGGTTGGGCCGCGCAGCTATGCAGTAATACTTGAAGAGTTTCTACAGCCGGTTGGTTATGTAGCAGTTTCAAGAATGCCATTAGAAGGGGCTCAACTCCTTCCTTTATCTGAGTGGCAGCTACGTGGGGACTGTCAGTGGTGTTTTATCTTTGAAGGGCACTCCTTCCCAGGAGGAAAGCTCCTCTTTTTCTCCCGGGGTGACCAGCCCGCTACATATCTCAGTTTTAACCCTTTGCACATTCTGTGTAGGGGTGGGCTGCTTGTCCGGCATCTTGACTATTAAAATTGGGTAATCTTCAATCTCATAGTCCAGCTGCCGACAATATTTGCAGGATTTCCTAGTGGGATTTGGACAATCCCTTGTGAAGTGCCCTATTTCTCTACAATTATTGCAGATCAACTGCCCCCGACCCTATCATGTGCTCCCTCCCCGACCTCCCCTACCTCTTGCCGGGGAGCCACCAAAAGTCGCGGGAGATCTCGGTGATGCGAGATCTTACTGTACCCTATAGAGGTTTCCCCAATCTACCAATAGCTCATATTTGCGACAATTCTGCTCATCGTGCCCTATTGATCGGCAGAACCTGCACCATTGTTTCTTTAGATCACCCATACTTAACCGGGGGCACTAGGCCGTATCATGTAGTCCCACTACCCAGCAGTCATCACACCAGAGCGCAGGTCCGCCGGATCTGGGGCACAGTGGACTAGGTCCCCCTGCCTATAGGTAATCTGCCAATAGGGGATAATGGTCCTTAGTATGACCAGACACTCGAAATCATATGCACTAGAGGTTTGTACTAACTCCTTTTCCCTGTTCCATCCGCAAGTTCTGTATTTCCATGTGCACGGTTTCGAGCTTCTCTTGAATCTGTTGTACTCCCCCAACGTGTCATCCTTGGGTGCAGCTTCGAGCTTCATAGCGGTTTCCAGGGCTTTTTCCTGTGACTCGAAGGTCTGCTGGCCCATTGGTACGCATAAGTGAGGTAGCAACATGGTGATGAACCATTCCGTGTGTTGCCTGTCATCATACTTGAACCCCCCTTCCCTAATTTCTTTCTTTAATCTCTGATCGGCCTCCCACACCCACTCAGACGTACCTTGCTTGAAGTCTTTTACTTCAGCTACCAACTGAGAGTATGACTTTGGCTTTCGAAACTGTTGTTTTAGGGCATCCTTAATATTTTGAAGCGATGTGCTTCCATTTTGAGATATGTACCACATATACCAATCCAGTGCTCTATCTTTAAAGGCTAAGGACAACTGTGCTTTTTTAACAGTATCACTTACCACCCCCTGTGCCATCCATACTGAGTTGACCACGAATGAAAAACGATCCATATCTTCATCATCCGCACCTTTAAAGGTAGGTAACTTCAAGTGTACTGCCATGTCTCCTTCTAACAAGGCTCCAGTTGAGGGCTCTCCCTCCTGCGAGCCTGACGACCCTTGTGTCATTGCTTTCCTTGGCGGGCTGCGGACAAAGTGATTCTTTTCTGGATCAGTTTGATAATACCTACCGCTCCATGTTGTACTCTCCTCCAGAGCAGTGCTCATTCATGTTCGCGTTAGATCCCTAGTATTCTCTTGTCATTACCTGATTCCTCTCTCATACTTCTTCTGGTCTCGGAAACGGAACCATTTGCTAGCTCGAGGGGTCCTAACCCAGGTTTGGTAAGCATGGTTTGCCAAAAAACCCCTATATTACTGGCCCTCTCGGCAGTGACCTGCTTTCGCAGTTCAAAGTCTCACCCGAAGTAGTATGGGTGGGTGCTGGAACTAGGTTTCTGCACCCTAAGAAAGGATGGGTAAAGCAGGCAGAGCAGTGCTAGATCCTATAATCCCTGATTACCTTATTCTACACAGAGTTAATTAAGTCTCTATTCATATCCACATGCACTAGATCTATAGTTATATGCTTGTTATATCATCAACACAATAGTACATAAACAAAACATAACAGATCTAGATCCAAGAACACAGTACACAGATCATTCGCAGCTTAAGGACAGAAAATGCATAATACAACAATTACCAGTAATTCATATAAAAATACTCACAGATTTAGTTCTCTAACAATCTTTCGCATTCATTCATTCATCAATTCTTCCTTACAATTCCAATTCCCTTCCCAACCTGTGCACACAGCAGCAGGGTCCGCACACAGCTGGACTAGGATCTCCGCGCACACATACAGCAGGAGTCTGTTCCCCAAAACCCAAACAGATAGCTTAAACAACAGATCGCATCAATAGATCATCATTTCTTATCCTTTACAATACAAAATACATCTCTATTTATAACAATCTAGCCTCGATTTTCCTATGGTCCGCAACCCATGGTTTTCGGACCCTAGTTTACCCTTTGACCCATTACAATGCGTTCGGGGCTTTGACCCACTCCAAAACCCCTCTGCTAGGCTAAATATAATAAAAAATATTCAAAAATGGACCGGTTTCGTAGCTTGTTAAGAGACCCCGTTCCAACAGAACTATTCCGCTAGATGTTAGACAGATCTTTCTTGGATGTGTGTGTCTCTACTACGGTTGTACTATTACCTCACTATTACCTCTCTCTTAGAGTCTCACTTTATTTTTTCTTTCTGTAGTAGAAGGGCTTTGACACACCTACAACCGAAAACTCACAAAGAATGCCTTCTTGCTTTTCGAAGGCACAATTTCACTCCTCTCTCTTGCTGACAATTAAATCCAAGGAAAATATTTAATAATTTGGCAACAAGGCCATATTTCATATGTGGCTTCTATCCCAAATGGTTTGATATCTAATTGGGACCACATATCAGGGATACCACTTGAATGTCGGAAGTGCCAACAACGTTAACACATTCATTAAAGAAGACATAATAGTACAATATATGTATAACTTTTTACCTTAACCTATTTGAGGTTGTCCCTTGCTCCTTATGCCAACCATTCCTTGGGCCTTGTAGTAAAAATATTAGCAGCATAAAATTACTTATATTATTTCCCTCTCTGAATGATCACTCCAAGAGAAGGACTCAATAGCATATTTGATTCATGCAGGATATAGTCGATCAAAAAGGGGATCAATTAATTTAATTATTTAAATGTAATTTGGGTGAAAAAACATGTAAAGGTGACATTGATTTAGGCAAAAAGGTAAAAGGAAAAAAAAAAATTGGAGCTCACCCTGCATGCATAATCATTTCCTCATATTGATTTGGCGATATCTTATGGATTTGGAGTGCTAAGGTTGAAACCCTTGAGTGAATTGTTTTCAACTATGAAACAAATGCACCCTAGTTGATCAAAAGGAAAGATCACTCAGATTGTTCACAATTATTTATTGATGAAGTTTCATCTCATTTTCAAGTCATGTGTACAACCAAAGATCATGGAATTTTCGGAGGTTGTATTTTCCATTTGCAATTTTGGTGGAAAAAATGGGGTCGATTCACTCATTTCCAGATTGTGGGATCACTTGAGGAATCTATACTAGTTATTACTAGCAAGTTGAGGGTATTTTTTGTGGGTAGTTTCAACTGAGATTTTTTTTCCCTATACAACGCCATTTATTTCTTGGTAGTTTGAGCCATCATTTTCTAGGTCATGGAATCAAAAGGGAGGGTTCAACCATCCATCAAATATTCTCTACTATAGTAATATAAAATAGTAAAAGGGGACATTTTAGTGTTGTCGTCATTTGATATTTTACCAACAAATCATGCCATTAGCAATGGTTGTTTATGGACTTCCAAAAAACTATTTTTTTACCTCAAAAATTCACATTAGCATTTAATTCTAGTTCATATTAATAATAAAGATTAGAATATATTGGCTAATATTATTTGTTGTGATATTTTCTCTTGTGGTATGATGGTTGAGTTATTTGTTTAACAAGAAGGGATTTTATAGTGTGGTTAATAAACATAATTTTTATATTGGTTGAATTTATTTCCAGTGATATTTTGTTTGGGTATATTGGTTGAGTTTCTTATCTAGAAAAATGGGACATTGAAGTGGTATTAGAGTAATGGTTTTCCTGCGATCTTCTGAGTGCATGCTATCTTGATGTTTCTTGAGGAAAGGTAATACATCACTTATAGGATACAAAGAAAGGGTGATAAAAATATTCACTTAGAATCAAAAGAAGAGGAATACATGAGGGACAAGAATGAACATCTCGTGGGGAGTGTTATCACTCTCGTAATTCTAAAGTTGTGAGATTTTGGTTTAAAGTCTAAGAACACTAGAGGTAACCACAGACCAACTTTTAAACTCTAGGATCTAGCCTTCCTAGGGTTCAGAGAGGGCTCTCTCTACAAAATTTAAATTTGTTTGATTTATAAGATATTAGGCTAGTTATGATTGTGCAATTGGGTTTTGGTTTGTTTGATTTGGTGGGAAAAATCACTTAATGAGATGGATAGTGGGTAATATGTTTATCCATTTGGATGAGGAGTCAAAGATCAAGTAGACAGAGCTAAGATCAAGGTCAAAAATTCAAATGTTTTCAAGGCAAGATAGTTAACCCTTTGAATATCTTGGAAGGTTGTTTGGTGAGGTTATATGATTGGGATAAAGAGCAATGAAGGGTTCTTTGATCCGGAAAAAGGAAGAAGTAGGAAGAGGTCAAACGAAATAGGGAGCAATTAAGGGTTCCCTACTCTGTAAATCAACAAAAAACATAGAAATGATAAACAGTAAAGACAAGGTGCTTTTAACAAATCCTGAAATAAAACTCCTGTTTATTCATTCAAATTTAGGACACATAATGGATGCATGAAACAACAAAGAAAACAATGACAAGTAGAAAGTACTTCACTTCAATAGCTCATCACATGAATCCTGAAATATGATGCTAGTTGATCTGATCCAGTCTGCTACTCAAATTTTGCAACACAAAATCCTTCAAGTCCAACAAAAATGACTATAGAAACCCTCAGCAATTTATTCCACACTAATACTTCTAAAGATGAAGTACTTATACAATATTGTTTACAAAATATCCTAGAATGCTTCTATGAATTATCTAAGGAAAATAGAAATATCTTTACAACTAAATAGAGACAGTTTCTTAACAAATCAGCAAGCTGCCCTATTTATCCAAATAAAATAGAAACTAATTGTGGATTAGGTGCAGCTAGCTGCCTTGGTGTCCTCTTTGCTGGCCAAGATATTTCAATTCTGTTTTGAAATACTATCTTCAATATCTTATACTATTTCACTCTAATTCTCTTAAATCTGATATTCTTTAATCTCTGATACTCTTTAACTCTGTAAAACTATTTTTACTACTATAATAAATATGTTTTGACTGAAAATTAGCAAATTGTTTTCTTCATCTTATCTGATTTTTACTTTCATAGTAAATATGTAAGTGATTTCCAAGCTTCCTCATTTGAACTTTGTATCTTCTTTAACTTCCTGAAATTCTCATCTACCTCAGTGTATCTGGAAAAATTTGGTTTTATGACAAACAAGTGTCTTATCTCATTTTCAAATAGAATAAATCTTCAAATAGAATAAATCTTCAAAGCTTCTGAGTAAGACCTTCCCTATTGGACTGCCTTGTCCACCTGTCTTTTCAACATGCTCTTTTGCATATTCTCTGATCTTCTTATTATAATCCTCCTGAGGCATTAATTTTTCATTGATGACCAAAATATTAGGAAAACTTCTTTGCCTCAAGTTTTCAAATTTAACCATAAACTTGGTTATGGCTATGTTCATACTCTCACATTTTTATTCAAGTAGTTTCATTAGATTCTTCTTTGAGATGACTTTCCTTATTTCAAGGATTGTCTCTGTTCTATCAGTTATTTGTATTTACTTTTACTATTTTACCTTGACTGCTCTATCACTTTTTCTAATTTGACTTTCAGTCTAAATTTCATCTGATACACATTAACTCTGATGCTCTTTGAATGTTATGTTTTCACTGTCACTATGAATCCTTATTTCACTTTTACCATTCACTGTGTAATTTCATCATTCTGATCTCTCTCTGACTTTGATTTAATTCTTTCTTTGTATAAAAACTATTTGTTGAATGAAGCTTTTGAATGAAAATCTGAGAATTTGGAGCAAACTATTTTTTCAACTACTATTGAAATTGTTGGCCCAATTTCATATTCTAATAATAATCTGTAACAATCAAACAATACGTTAATAAAACCCTAGTATGAAGGGAAGCCAATAATGACTTTAGGGAATAGGGAATATAGTGAAAGGAGTTCTAGCCATAGTAGGGGTATTCTCAAAATTTTGACCTTCAGATCTTAGGAACTCTTGTTTTTATGCTTTTTGGTTTCTTCTGTAAGATTAAATGGTTTACAGAAGTATTTTTGACTCTGACAGAGGTTTTTGGATGAAATAAGTAGAATATGGTTCTTTTCTTGGATTTTTCTTTCAATTTTTGACTTTCAACTGTGTTACAGACTTTCACTGGTTATGAAAATAAGAAATAGAGGTTTCTTAAGCTTTTTCAATGGATATTGGACTAAAAATTGTTTGGAATCAAGCACAGAGGGTCAAGTTACCTGCAGAAGATTTCTGGGCTTCAATTAGAGTTTTATATGGTCTGTAAAACTAGAATAAACTCATTGTTTTCCTTCTAAAACTGAGCGTAGTATAAAAAGGGTTTTATAAAAATTTTGATAGGGTTTAGCCCTTTTTTTTTTACAATTTTAAAGGATTTCTTGGAGTGAATATTCTTATACAGGTTTCAAGTGTCATTTTAAATTGATAACAGGCTCGATATCTTCAAAAAATACCTGTTTTACATAGGTATAGGTATTTGAAAATGACTCAGAGGCGTTTAACAAGTTCTTGGTGTCTTCTGGAAGGTTTGTTGGGCTTTCAGCAATCTTCAATGGTGAATACAATATTTACACTGATTCTGGGCATAAAAATCATATACAGGCTTCTTTCTCTGAGTCAGAATAGCCAATATAGTTAATGAGTGCAAAAAAAGGGATAAATGGTGTGTTTTCGGGGTTTATTAGGAAAATTAGGGTTGAATGGTCCTGCAATAAATGGCAGTCATATCGGGAAAATAAGCGGTTTTGTAGCTTCACAAGATAGAAACCATGAGTGGTTATCGCACGGGTCTAAGGTGCTAAGTGGTTTGAAATGAATCAGATGTGATCCAATGAGAATAAGCCACGTGGAGGAGGGATAAAAAGGTTAAACATCCTATTTCACATAGGAATGAAAAATTTAACATTGCGCAACTTAAATTGTGATATGGGTAATCGATCGTTGGATTGGGAAGGACTTATGCGAACGGTCAAGATTTAATCTGGAAGATGTTCGTGTCTTCGGAGTGAGTTCAGGTTTACCAATGTGGCGGGATAGGTTTTTTAACATTATAAATATAAATTTAAAATTTTTAAAACCTTGGGTTATATGATAGGCAAAGGGGTAATGTCACGCGTTTTTTATTAAAACATTTTAACATATATTTCAACCAATAATGCGAGCGCGGGTATTAATATATAGTATTTAAACCTTTTGAAAAGTGTTTAAGAACCATAGGGGCAGGGATTATTTTTATATTGGATATGTTTAAACCTATGGGAATAAAAGGCGGGAATTATTTTGTCACATGGGATATTTCAACATAGGTTAAAACTTTAAATAAAGGGTTTTGGGGTTATTTATTTATAAAGGATTTAATAATATATGGGAAGGGTATATAATAAGGAGTTAATAAATATAAGTTAGAAATTAATATGAAATAGAGGTGTAATGTAGGAAATGAATTTAAAATACAAAATTTAAAACTAAGTAAAGTGTAAAATAGGCCTTTAAGCATAATTTGTCCCATTTTGATTTTTTACACATAGACTTAGGATAAAATTCATTTTATGAGTTTCTTGAGTGCTTTTGAATGGAGATGAAATTAATTATGTAGGGTTTTTACTTTCACTAAGCAAAAAGGTGTTTTTACTTAGGAAAAGGGAGTATGATTTTGGAAAAAGGGGTAAATATGTTGATGAAATGGGTTTTATGTAAGGAATCCAATATTTTTAACCAAACAGTATTTGAGCCTTGGGTCCGGTCCCAATAGAAGTTAGAGAAATTCTCTGAGCCTTTTTAACTGAAGGTTTAGAATACTAAATCATTGTGGATGAGGGGAAATTAGTAATTTTTTCCGAATGATGCTTTATTACATCCTTTGCACAACTCCTTTCTACCTACCCATCATTATTTCTAACATTTTTCACTTCATTTTCATGGGTGAATTTAAGCTTGCAACCCTAAATAATTTTTCTTTCAAAACATAAAACTATCTAAGTCTAACCTTATTTCATCTCAGGGCTCAGATTAAACTGTTGAGCTCCTCATTTATTCTCTAACTATCTACTAATTTGTCAAGTTTAAACTATTTGACATATATTTATTCTCTATCTAAAACATGAAATTAAAAGCATGAAAAGTTAAGATTAAATTGTTTAACTGATCATGGATTATGGCATTTAATGAAAATCTGCACATAATCAATATTCTTGCAGTAAAAGTAAATAGTAGTGGCATTTTGAATTTCTCACTTTCATGTCGTATTTTTCTCTTTTTTCTTTTGGGGTCTATCTTTTTCTAAGTCCTTTGATATTTCTTTTAGGACTTTTACCCTCTTTTCCTTTTTTTTATTATTTTTCATTTTCAAAATATGGGAAAACAACTTGCAGAAAGCAAGGTATGTTAATATTTACAACACTATCAAAGTCAATTCAAATATTATGAATCCTATTATTATAGGACCCTAACAGGGAGCACTATGAATATTCTAAATGACATTGCAAGGGCACAACAATAGTTGGTTCATCTTATCACCCAACTTATAAAAAATAATAAATGGAACCAAAATAATTTTGAAACAATGTACAAGAGGGTCAAATGGTAATAACGGGAACCATGTTGAAGGGGGAAACACCCATATCCTAGTTCACAATAACTCTCGAGCAATAAGTATAGCAATTTCTAAACCTATCTTACCTCAGTTATTTGAATAACAACCAACAATAAAACATGGATTGGAAGGACAAGGTGAAGGTTTCTATGATTATTTGAGGGAGTATCAAGCTCTTGGTGAAGAATTTCATGCAATCATGTCCTTACAGGATTTTTGTACTATTAAACACAATAAGAGGCCAAGATAGTACATAGGGGCTCAAATAATTATGATCTTCCACATATTTTGGTGATATTTTCATTTTCTTAATTTGATGGTTCATCCAAATGAATTGTAAGAGAATCGGTTCAAAATTTGGACATGTTATCACTCCACGAGATTCCCAAGGCTGAAGAAGGAATCCCAATAGAGGTAACCACAGATCAAGATTTTGACTTGATAGCTAGCCCGATCAAGTCAGAGAGGGCTCTCTCCAAAAGGTCACAGCTAGGAGGGGTGGAAGGATTGGGGTTTTTAGACTAAATATTTAGTTCAGGGTTGTTTTGATTTGATTTGGTTGGGGTTTCACTGGATGAAGAAATTAGGTCAAGGGAGCTAGGTCAGGGAAAATGAAATAGAGTTGTAGGGATTCGATCGGGAAAGGTAGGCATAAGGATTATCACTTAAAAATTATTGTGATGGGATGGTTTTGAGACTGAGGATAATCTAGGAAGAGCGTGGGATATGTATTCTTCCTAAACAGAGGAAATGGACAAACTATGATCAATTTCCCAAAAAAGAGCATAAGCAAGCATGTGTTATGCCTATAAAAATTGAAATATAACATACCATAGTTATGTAATGAACATAAATACAATACATTCTAACATATGAAACTGAAGAAAAAACAATTATAAACATCATACCACAAGTATCCCAAAAAATAGTTGCAACCCTTCTTTATTAACTGGCCAAACTTAGTACAATAGTTCCTTGATTAACAAGCTAACATCCAAACTGATTCCAACCTTTGAAAATGAGTAAAAAATGACATGCTATAGGCCTCAAAAAACCTCTTCCAGCCTCAAGGGTAGAATCCCTAAGTTGAGGATCTAATCCATAATTATAATCTGAACTAATACCTAGAGTGTAGGGAGCTCTAAGTGACTCCTCCCAAAATACATTCAAACTGATTCATTTGAATTAATGACAAATTTTACCTAATGAATATACCCCAAGGTAACTTATACACAAAATAATTACATTTACCTTCATCAATTACATATGTAGAAAAATGAATTTCTGAAGAAAAGTCAAAATTTCAATGAAAAACCAAAAATATCAACAAAATGGTCATTTGTGCCCTCACTGTGTCATTTGCATAGCGCCTTTTTGCAAACCATGTTTGGACCGGTGTCCAAATTGCGTCCAGGATAGCTAGTTGGAAATATTATTCTTTATACTTTCCAAATATGCCTTTATTTTGCATAATGGACTTGATTTAGCCTGTCACAAATTTATTCTCTCAATACTGGTCAAAATGTGCAGAATGAGGGTGAAAAAATGTAGTGTGTTGTTGCATAAAACTTTTGGAGGCCTTCCTCAAATCCAAATTGAGATCAAGATATATTTTTGGAAATATCTATCTATTTAGTTATCATTTGACTCATCAAAAAAATCATTTGGACACTCCATCTAGGAGAAAAAGGGATTTTCCAAAGGTCACTCTAGAAGTGCAGAAAACCTCTTGTAGCACCTGTATTTTTGAAATTTATCCAAAAAAATGATACCTCTGTAAAAACGAAAGGAATTTTTTCTTTTGTGACCTATTATGAACAACAACCTCTCTCACTTGCACCAACTGCATCTCTGTTTGGTCAGAAACATACTTTTAAGAAAAATTGGCCCTATGAGTGGCAAATGATTTGTCCCTTAGATTAATGACTTCTTGAAAAATGGTGGGGACATGATGTTTATGAGCTGAAATGACTTCATAATTTCTGATATTACCTCCCTTATGCCTCCTCTTCTCAGATGTCTCTGATTCCATAGCAAACCCTAGCTCAGTGGGAGAGGAAATTAGGGTTTGGTGTAGGCAAAACAGGGGATTTAGGACTACCTTATAGCGGTAGGCAAATGAACGGGTTAGGGGATGTCTAAATTCTTGGGAAAATTTTGGGGGATAAGGATAGATTTTAGAGAGCATGGGAAAGTGGAATTTCAAGTATTGAGTGAGGGGAAGGGGTTCAAAAGGGAAAAACACAGGCCTAGTCTAGAAAAGTGTCAAATTGTAGCAATAGGCTAGGTCTTGTAGAAAAATGATGATTTTGAGGGATAGGAGTGATGGGAAGTGTTTAGGAAGGTATATTAATGATAGGGTAAGGTGTAGGAGAATCAGGATACAATTATTATTTATGATTTAACCATGGAATTCATGAAACCAAGAAAAATGCCCTCAAAACCCTAGGAGAGGGAAATGAGCTTTCCAAGCACAACTGAGAGAGAATATGGTAAACACAAAACCACTTACTTGGAAATGATAGTTTGGAACCTGAAATTTTTTAATACAACTGACTATTACTATTCCTTCAAAAGATGAATTTGATGGTGAAATGACCAATTTTCATAATTTTGACCCTATGACCTAATAATGGCACAACATGGAAGAATGAGCTTAATGATGACCACACTACAAGAAAAAATCACATTGGTGAGGGGCGAAAATGGTCACCATAAGCTCATTGGTAAGGGTCAAAAGAGCCTTCGTCACCAAAAAATGAACGTCACCAAAGGTGGCGTCACCGAAAGTATAGGTGTTGTGGTGACATTCAAGGTCCGTCACCAATAATGATTTATAGTGATGGATAGACCGTCGATTGATATGAGCAATGGTGACGACAATGGACTCGTCACCCAAAATTGAACGCCACCAAAGGTGGTGTCGACAGTATGTGTTGTGGTGACATTCAAGATCCCACACTTAATATTGGATTGTACGACGGATAGTGACCGTCACCATTTCATATGAACAGCAACGATTTTTTGTGATGGACCTTTCATGGTCGTCACTATTGGTGCATATATATGGCGACATTCATTTACCGTCACCATAAACTCATTGGTGACATCAAGGTCCATCACCAATAATGACTATAATGACAAATAGTGACCGTCACCATTTCATATCAACAACAACGATTTATGGTGACAGACCTTCAATGGTCATCACTATTGATGCGTATATATGGTGGCGTTCATTGACCGTCACCATTTCATATTTTGGTGAGGGTCGAAAAATGTCACCATAAGCTCATTGGTGATGGTTAAAAAAGCATCTGTCACCAAAAACTGATCTTCGCCATTCCCTATGAATATTAGGGCATGATGGAATCGAACCACCAACCTCCTTCTTGTAAAGCAGGTGCTCTTCCATTGAGCTAGCACCCTTTAAAGAATTAGACTTTAAACTAGTAATTTCCCCTAAAGGTGCAAAGATACACCAAAGGAATAAGAACCAGGAAAACTGAAAGAATTCAGTGTCCTCTCTCCTATTTTTATTCTACAACACTCTACAAAGTATGAATCTTGATCTGTGACTATTTGTGCTAAGTGGTTCTAATTTAATAGTAAATATATATTCGGATAAAATAAATGAATAACTGAGAGGCCTTATGGGCTAATTTTTAATCCTTACACCAAAATCTCTTAATATTCAAGTTTATGGAACAACTAGTTCAAAGTTCAAACTGAATTAGATTTTAAATAGAAATCCTAAAACCAGCTAAGTAGTTTACAAGTTAACATTTTGGATATAACTTCTGTTCAATTTATATGACAAGTTATGCCATAACCTTGAAA
The DNA here is from genome assembly GCA_034641835.2 of Pinus albicaulis. NCBI lineage: Eukaryota > Viridiplantae > Streptophyta > Pinopsida > Pinales > Pinaceae > Pinus > Pinus albicaulis. Next base: position 872,864,704 of record CM076569.1, read on the forward strand.
CTAGTTTCTTAGCTAAAATACTTTCTTAAATCAACAATGACAAAGAAAGATAGTCATGGCGAACAAAATTCTCTTGTTTTTTCTAATGAGGGTGTATGTAACTTGATAAAGGTTGTATGAGAGTATCAAACCATAAACAGTTTCACTAAAACATGGAAATGATAAAGTCTTGTTAAGAAACAGAAGTTTAGTTGAATATATGAAAAGCATTGAGCTAAATGATATAATTAAACTAAAAGTAACTGTAAAAAATGAAATTGCCATCATATACCATCTGTTTTGGTTAGTTTTTCAAAAAGAGAAAGTGCAATTGCATGATCCAGCTCCTCATCTTGATTCTGTAATGGACCATCCTAAACAAAAATGTCCACATACAACAATCAATTTTATTGTATTGGTAAGACTTTTGATATAATCTATCAAAGCATGTACTATGTAGGAGAATAACTGGAAAGCGCAACTAGAAATTTGAATCACAGCATAACAATATAAAAGAACATGCAACAAGAAAGGAACAACTCCACAATTTGAGAAATATGAAAAATCCATGAACCTGTTCTTATATATTGATATAGATAACAAAATAGAAATAAATATTTATGAAATTCAAGTATCACACAAAAAATATGCACAAGTATGAAAAGGAATATGCACAAGTGCATGATCGACTATAATAACAACTCACTCCTTCCTCTATTTATATGAGAGGTAAAGGGGCTTTACAATAACAATTGGACCTAGTCCACTACAAGAAAACTTGAAAGACACATTTAGGTCCACCCATGTGAAGCACTCTACTCTACGTGACATGTGTCAGCATCAAAGGTGACAGTGATTAACAATCAAGCCCTCCATGGCATGAGCACTACTCCCCAAGGTCCAACAATCCTCCAAAGGTCCTAAGCTCCAATGCATCTCCTAGGTCATGTGTCTCCTTAAGGACAATGCATATCCAAGGTAATGTGTCACCTTAAGGACTCCCACACCTACATATCCACTCCCTCAACCCAAGAGTTCACATGTCAATGGATTTTGTGTGCTCATGTTGATTTTGGGATGTTTTTGTCATGGTGAAATACCCAACTCTACTCCAAGCACACAAACTCCCTTCATGCATCAACAACATGAAGTCACCAAGCTCCATACTAATCCAACACTTCAAGGAAGAATGTCTTTCAAACATCCAAACAAGGTCTAGTAGCAAACGGTAAACCACCTCCAATGTCCAAGTCCATTAATGTAAAATTCATGCTATTATTATTTCAAGAATATTTATATTGTATCCAACATTATGACCCACTATGTGCACTATTTGTAGGGCATATTCTGGATTTTTCTGCTTCAACGTGTTGATCCACTATGTGCATTGGTCAACAACTCCATTTAGTCAAGGAACTCTTCTAAAGTTATTTCCAAGTTTCATTTCTCTTTCCTATCATCAAGCAAATTGGAGCAACTAGAAAGAATTCCATTAACTGTCGTCCATCTAGTTGTTTCCTAAACAAGTGCCTATTGCTTAAAGAAAGTAGGAAACCATCATGAAACATGACTATAGCCACATAGTTTTAGTAGCTATAATCTGACAATGTTATTGAAAACACTGTTAGATTTGTTTAATAAAAGAGCACCTAGTCCCAAACAAATTTAAAATTTGTTCGTGGAGACCGCTTCTGTTTCAATTATCATTGAGCTCACCGTAAACACCGGCTGTGTTTTTGAGCCAATAAAGTCCCTGGAGAAAAAAAATGATGGTTTCTCTCTAAAACATATGCAGATAAAGATACAAGATTTGAGTGGAGGACTTACGTAGTTTCATGACTACCGCTCGACTTGTAGCTGTTTGGTTTTTTGGTCTGCTTTATTTTTTATATTTCAGATCTAGTTCCGGAATTTTTGGATTTCAAATTTCAGTTATAATAGCAGAATTCTGGGTTGGCTCACATCATTGGTATTAGAACCTCAATTAATAGCAGATTCATATCATATTTTTTGCTACAGTTCAAATTAGTTACTTATGTTCACCAATTTGTTTATCTTTCAAGGAATCCTTGTAAGGAAGATAGAGCAAAGCACAACTCAGATATATTGTCACCAACATATACATCAACTCAGATATATTGTCACCGAGAGAGAGAGAGAGAGAGTAGCACTGCTCTTACATCCCTAACCCAAGCTTGAAAGGAATATGCACAAGTGCATGATCGACTATAATAACAACTCACTCCTTCCTCTTTTTATATGAGAGGTAAAGGGGATTTAGTGGACCTAGTCCACTAGAAGCAAACTTGCAAGACACAAGTAGGTCCACCCATGTGAAGCAGTATACTTTATGTTACATGTGTCAGCATCAAAGGTGACAGTGATTAACAAGCAAGCCCTCCATGGCATGATCACTACTCCCCAAGGTCCAACAATCCTCCAAAGGTCCTAAGCTCCAATGCATCTCCTAGGTCATGTGTCTCCTTAAGGACAATGCATATCCAAGGTAATGTGTCACCTTAAGGACTCCCACACCTACATATCCACTCCCTCAACCCAAGAGTTCACATGTCAAGGGATTTTGTGTGCTCATGTTGATTTTGGGATGTTTTTTTCATGGTGAAATACCCAACTCTACTCCAAGCACACAAACTCCCTTCATGCATCAACAACATGAAGTCGGCAAGCTCCATACTAATCCAACACTTTGAGGAATAATGTCTTTCAAACATCCAAACAAGGTCTAGCAGAAAACGGTAAACCACCTCCAATGTCCAAGTCCATCAATGTAAAATTCATGCTATTATTATTTCAAGAATATTTATATTTTATCCAACATGATGACCCACTATGTGCACTATTTGTAGGGAATCTTCTGGATTTTTCTGCTTCAACGTGTTGATCCATTATGTGCATTGGTCAACAACTCCATTTAGTCAAGGAACTCTTCTAAAGTTCTTTCCAAGTTTCATTTCTCTTTCCTGTCATCAAGCAAATTGGAGCAACTAGAAAGAATTCCATTAACTGTCGTCCATCCAGTTGTTTCCTAAACAAGTGCCTATTGCTTAAAGAAAGTAGGAATCCATCATGAAACATGACTATAGCCACATAGTTACAGTAGCTATAATCTGACAATGTTATTGAAAACACTGTTAGATTTGTTTCATAAAAGAGCACCTAGTCCCAAACAACAGAAAATGTTCGTGGAGAATGGCTTGTTTCACTATCGTTGAGCTTCATTGTAAACACTGATAGGTTTTTGAGCCAATAAAGTCCCTAGCGAAAAACAGTGATGGTTTCTCTCTAAAACATATGCAGATAAAGATACAAGATTCGAGTGGAGGACTTATGTAGTTTCATGACTACCGCTCGACTTGTAACTTTTTGGTTTTTTGTTCTGCTTTATTTTTTATATTTCAAATCTAATTCCAGAATTTTTGGATTTCAAATTTAAGTTATAATAGAAGAATTCTTGGTTGGCTCACATCATTGGTATTAGAACCTCAATTAATAGCAGATTCATATCAGATTTTTCGCTACAGTTCAGATTAGTTACTTATGTTCACTAATCTGTTTATCTTTCAAGAAATTCTTGTAAGGAAGATAGAGCAAAGCACAACTCAGATATATTGTCATCAACATACACATCAACTCAGATATATTGTCACCAAGAGAGAGAGAGAGAGTAGCACTACTCTTACATCCCTAACCCAAGCTTGAAAGGAATATGCACAAGTGCATGATCGACTATAATAACAACTCACTCCTTCCTCTTTTTATATGAGAGGTAAAGGGGATTTAGTGGACCTAGTCCACTAGAAGAAAACTTGCAAGACACAAGTAGGTCCACCCATGTGAAGAACTCTACTCTACGTGACATGTGTCAGCATCAAAGGTGACAGTGATTAACAAGCAATCCCTCCATGGCATGAACACTGCTCCCCAAGGTTGAACAGTCCTCCAAAGGTCCTAAGCTCCAATGCATCTCCAAGGTCATGTGTCTCCTGATTACTACTGTGCTTTCTACCTATTATTTCCATAGTGCCAAAATATCCACTTGCATTAAAAACTGCATGCCATGTACATAAATAGAAACCTGATGGATGATAAGAAAAAAGGGCTATCTTATATGCCATGGAACATCATATTCCATACTTAGAATGCACCCTAAGGTGTCAAAATTGCATGCCAAGTGGAAAATTTGCATTTCTCAGGTTAAAATCTGTGTTACAACTTACAGCCTGACCTGATTGCACACAACCTCCTGCAGATGTACCTATGGAAAAGTCATAAAATGCAGTGCTACGATACTTCTTCCTGTGCATCTTCCTACACTTCCATAATTCTAATGTACAAATTCAAGTGAGAGTACTAAGTCTACAAAACAGTTTCAATGATTTACCTGTCTCTTGCTAAGTGCAAGTAGTCTTTAATAGCATGCATGTCTAGGGCTCACTAAAGATCAAAATTGTGATTTTCAAATTTCTGTGCTGTTATTAGAACATTATTGATATTTTTACATCGTTATAGTTTCACTTCCAATCCAGGAAGCCACTACTGTGCAAAAATATTATGAAACTGCCAAATTTCACAACATGACAAATCAGGCTATGGTGCCTTCAGAATTTTATATGCCAGAACATATAGCACATATGGTGACAAATATATCTGGACCCTGTTCATGCAAAAGGAATTAAGGATGTCCTTGAATTCAGGATTCCAGCACTATGTTTTCAAGTAGAGACAAAAGTTATGAGGATGAGTTTCTTCCTATGACAAAGGCTCAACCTTATCCTACAACACTTGAATTAAATTTGAGGCAATAGAATCAGTATTGTATGCTCCCAAATAATTGCAAGGAAAGCATTTCAGTTTTGGAGAGATATTCATGGGCTAGAAGTCTTTATGATGGCCATTTGCAAAAATGTGCACTCACAAGTTATCTAAGTTTCGAAGTATGATGTAATTTGTGTTGGGTTGCACACCCATCAATGTGGGGTGTGGCAAAGATCTATGGACCCTGTTCGTGAATAGGGAATTTAGGATGTCCTTAAATTGATGATTCCAACATTATGTTTTCATGCAGAGACAAAATTTATGAGGATGAGTTTATTCCTATGACAAAGGCTCGACCTTATCCTACAACACTTGAATTAAATTTGAGGCAATAGAACCAATAATGTATGCTCCCAGATAGTTGCAATGGAAGAATTTTAGTTTTGGAGAGATATTCATGGGCTGGAAGTCTTTATGATGACCATTTCCAAAAATGTGCACTCAGAAGCTATCTCAAATTTGAAAGATTATGGAGTTTGTGTTGGGTTGCACACCCATCAATGTGGGGTGTGACAAAGATCTTTGGACCCTGTTCGTGCACAGGGAATTGAAAATGTCCTTTAATTGAGGATTCCAACACTATGTGCACTTAGACGTTATCTCAGTTTTGAAGTATGATGGAATTTGTTCTGGGTTGCACACCCATCAATGTGGGGTGTGACAAAGATCTCTTGATCATGTTCGTGCACAGGGAATTGAGGATGTCCTTGAATTGAGGATTCTAGAAAAAATGTACACTCATAAGTTATCTCAGTTTTGAAGTATGATGGAATTTGTGTTGGGTTGCACACCCATCAATGTGGGGTGTGACAAATATCTCTGGACCCTATTCATGCATAAGAAATTAAGGATGTCCTTGAATTCAGGATTCCAGCACTATGTTTTCAAGTAGAGACAAAAGTTATGAGGATGATTTTCTTCCTATAAAAAAGGCTCAGCCTTATCGTACAACACTTGAATTAAATTTGAGGCAACAAAACCAATGTTGTATGCTCCTGTATTGTCCTTTTTTCAGGAACATGTTGCTCCATCGGGAACATCTTAGATGTTCCATTTTTCCTTCTTCAGTGAGACACTGCAAGTCCATTTCAGAGATTCACTGATGGGGCATTTACAGGATATGACTCCTTCCAAATAAGGGAGAAATCCTGAGGCTAGCTGGCCCTTCTCAGACTCTGCCTATGGATATGTAATATTCCACCTCAGGAATTTCTGCTACAGGGTCCTTGAGGACGCTGTATAAGGAAGATGCTACATAAATAAGGAAAACCAGCACTGGGATGCCCTATAAAAACTCTAATACAACTCCCCTACAGAAAATGAGCTCAAAGAAATACATCTAGATGGGTTATTTAGATCTCCCCAAACTAGATCTCTAAAACAATGCTCAATAAGAGAGCTTACAGCAACATAAGAACATGAATCTGAAAATCTACATATCTAAATACATCATGAGAGGGAAATGCTATAGCCGTCATTATATTATGATATATCACCATAAATATACAAGAAATAGTTGAGGGACAAGCCACTCAAACTCTAATAACAAACCTCCAATGAATAAACAATGTAATACATGAATTGCTGAAACTCCAGAAAATGTCGGAGTAGCTGCAACTGTGCAGTGTATATGAAGGAATAGCTGCTAAATATGAATTAAATACATCAATGGCTGAAATAATACAATAAATAAGCCCAATAACAGGAAATGGGCTGAAATACAAGATTTCTAGCCAATCTATGAAGATTGCTAGAAATGTCGGAGAAGCACAAGATGTGACAACATAGTTGTCACTGCCACTGAACCCAAACATGAATGAGGTTGTGGCTGATCTGAAATCTTATTTCCCTCCTCTGATAATGTCTCCAATACAAGGGCTGATCCCTTTGTCTCAAAAACGTCCTCCTTGAAGCTCCAGAAACCCCTCTCTCACTGCCTCCTCCAAAATAACACAGTTCTCCTCATGGACTGTGCAGTGGGAGATGATGGAAGTGTTGGCCCATGCCAACTGATCTGAAATAAGCCTGGGAATCCTCCTTGCAGCTCCTCCAATGAATAGAACGCTCCATCACTGAAGAAAACAAGCTAAGAAGACTCCAAGAGTTCCTCTCTAGCTGCACCCAACTACACAACATCCTCTCTACTGCAGAAATAACGTTGTAGAAGATGAATGAAGCTGTGGCCAATGCCGAATTGAGGAAAATAAATGCATTCCTCATCCTTCCTTGAGGAAGAGGTAGGGATTCCCAACCAGGAACACCCTAGTGCCCGAGGGCACCATCACCCTGCTAAACAGCCCAGGGATGCAAGCTTGCAGACCCAAGTCTGAAACTCTAAACCATAACATAATGAAAATGGGCTGCCATCTCCTCCATATAAAGTGAGAGAACTTCTCTCCACCATGGTCCCACCAATTAGGGTTTCCACCCTCATGTGAAACTCTTCCCTCCAAAACTGCGCAGCTTCTCTAGGAAGCTTCTCCTCTATAGGCAGTGCTGTTGACTTTCGTCAAAGATGACTAATCCAAGTGAGTTGGGTTCCATTCACACCATTGGTGTTTATTTCAGCTGCTTTATTCACTCCCCTTTCACATTAGGAGTGTTATTTCTTCATCTAAAAGGGGCTAAGGTGTCCCCTTGCCCATTTTATTAATCAAAAATAAAATGTGCAACTATAATGTCTTTTTTAGCTTGAGGCTAAAAATTGGGGACATTATAGCTCCCAAATAATTGCAAGGAAATCATTTCAGTTTTGGAGAGATATTCATGGGCTAGAAGTCTTTATGATGGCCATTTGCAAAAATGTGCACTCATAATTTATCTAAGTTTCGACGTATGATGGAATTTGTGCTGGGTTGCACACCCATCAATGTGGGGTGTGGAAAAGACCTATGGACCCTGTTCGTGAACAGGGAATTTAGGATGTCCTTGAATTGATGATTCCAACATTATGTTCTCACGCATAGACAAAAGTTATGAGGATGATTTTATTCCTATGACAAAGGCTCGACCTTGTCCTGCAACACTTGAATTAAATTTGAGGCAATAGAACCAATAATGTATGCTCCCAGATAGTTGCAAGGGAAGCATTTCAATTTTGGAGAGATATTCATGGGCTGGAAGTCTTTATGATGGAAATTTCCAAAAATGTGCACTCAGAAGCTATCTCAGATTTTAAGGATGATGGAGTTTGTGTTGGGTTGCACACCCATGAATGTGGAGTGTGACAAAGATCTCTGGACCCTGTTCGTGCACAGGAAATTGAGGATGTCCTTCAATAAAGATCTGTATAATATGAACAATGGACCTGCAACATACTAACCATGAGGATGAAAGCATGGAGGATAATTTCACTATGCAGCAGTAGTTCTAGATTATGTATATAATAAATGCACTGAGGACAATTCATAAAACAAGGGGGAGGATATAACATCCCCTATTCAACCCCTATGTTGTATTCACCATGTATATGTGAGATTATTAGGTTGGTGAGCTGGGACATAATTAATTAGGCTAGTGAGTCAGGGCTTGCTTCTAGGGCAATATGCCCATGTGTGTGTGTATTTAAGTGTTGGGGCCAATGTGCGTATGTGTTTTTTATGTTATGAGACTAGATATCATGATATGGTAAATAAGTTTAATTTATGCATATTAATAAATACATAATGGTTATAAGTGGACCTAGACAAAATAGTATGTGGGGTTGATGACTCCACGACTAGTAAAGGTGTCTTGATGAAAAAGTAATGTTATAATATTATAATATAATATTAAATAAAGGAGAGACATGTTTATAAAAGGGGGGAGTTGGATACCTAGTAAGGGAGGCAAGTGGATTATTCTATGATTCATGGTTATGGAAACAAGTGGGTGAACCATGTACTTGGGTTCTAGACTGACTGAGGATTATTGTTGGTGAGTCTCGTGCTCGGACTTTCGAAGCGACAACAATTCTAGCAACCGGTTGGTGAACCCTGGAAGGTGGGAATTGTAGAGGAATCATTCATCTCGGAGAAGGGTGTGCCACTTTGGTTTTGGACTAACTGACGAACCAAATTGGTTATGGCCTAGAGGGTGTCTACAACCCTGGAGCATCACAGTTGTTGGGTTGGCACCTTGGTTGCTATGGTAGCCTACGGCCTCGATGTAATTAATGACCACGGCTGAAAACTCTACTTGCTACAACATCATTAGAAAAAATAAGCTCTAGGAATTTTCCAAAGGATAAACCCCATGCAACATCAGACAGGAAAAGTGGGGCTTATCGAGTTGCTTTTGGAACTCCATCTTTACATGCACATCTTAAGCACATATGCCACATCTATATTTTTCCTTTAGGTTCACCAGGTAATGCCAACAATAAAGGTAATTATCTTACCAATATCATGAATCTTCCCTCACGGTGTGTGTAGCAAAGAACATGTGCTTCTGAGGGTTCATTACAGAAACAACAACAAGAATTTTGCATGTTTTTGGTATTTGTTACGTCAAAATTTTCCAATTATTATTGTGTAAATGCAATTTTACAAGATAGCAAGGGAAAACTACGTAAGACAAAATAGACATGAAGAAAAAAACTTCTTGAAAACTATGGAAGAAGAAAAGAAAATGAAGAAAAAATCTACCTGGTCAAACAAATAATCACGGACGTACCTTTCTAGTGGCTTGCCAAAACTGCCATAATACTTGATCCGAAAGAGTTATGAACTCCCATAGACTGTCCCCTTCAACACATAGTGGCTTGACAAAACTGCCATAATACTTGATCCGAAAGAGTTATGAACTCCCATAGACTGTCCCCTTCAACACATAGTGGCTTGATAACAAAACCAATATAATTTGATGATCAAAAGGAGAACGTGGAAAGTCTTCTTTAGATAAAACATGTTCTTGGTTTCTGTACCCTAAAAGTTGCTCATCCATAAAACCTTGGACTTCATTTCCTTTTCTACTACTCCTTGATTCTCCCATGCCACCTTCCCAAATATCTCCTATATTTTTATTTGATAATTAAGATTAACCTTGGAAGAAACAAAAACAATGAAACCATTTGTCGGATCTGAATCTTTTGATTCCTTATCTTGAAGTTCCAAATATGATGTGGCTGCCACATATGAACCTGGACCCACAAGAGATATAATTTTATTTGAATATGCCTTTATTGAAGTTGGAAATCTAGATAAATCAAATGAAGGAGTAGTTGGCAGCAAAGGTCTCTGTTCAGATGGATATGTATCCCACTGTACCCCTGTAACTTGAGCACATGTTTCTCCTTTGGAAGATTTCTTAAAAACAATTTCTGTTTGAACAAGACTGGTTCCATCAGGACTAGTTTTACTAGTAACATGTGACATAGGTGGCCCCATCCCTCCACTAGTAAGATGCGGTTTGGATTCTCATTTATTGTTCTTACAAAGCTATGCAGTTCACTAAAATAGATTAAAAGACATGTTAAAGTGAAAAGTTTCTCTCCAAAGGAGCATAGATTATCATAATATTGTCTACAGAAAAACACAATATATGCACTTATCCCCTATATGCCAATATATTAATAGATTTAAAAACATGAAAAAAATAGATTTTGCCCCTAGAGAGCATAGGTTATTATAATGCTCTGTAGAAAGCTTCAATATAAGAATCTATATTCTACAAATATATATAATTATGATAGGAAATGGGAATATTTGATACTTGCAAGGAATTTGGCATCCCCAAAGTGGACTAATACCTTTGTATAAACTGCATTCATTAAGGAAACACAATCAAATTTCATGAGTACTACATGAAAGTTTATTCAAAATTGATAAAAAAAAATGTAATAAAGGGGGGAAAACTCACCCTAGAACTCCTCGTGATCTAACAAACTTTGGAATCCCATCAGATAATCCTCTATCAAATCCAGGTCATGGTTGTACTCTAATGTTTAAAACCTCAAAAGTAAAAAGGGAAATATCACCAATAAATTCTGCGGATGCACATTCTGCTAAGTAGATCAATTTCTTGTATTTGGTAGTATGTCAAGCCTTGTAATGTCTTAGTAGTATTTCTTAAAGAACTCATGAAAGCCAAACTTTCACGCACCTTCAACACTATATCCAAGAAGAGTTGGCACCCAGCCTTTGAATAAACCCTTTGCTCCTTATTCTTTAAGAAAAAAAACAAAACCAGTGGAGATGTTCTTGTACTTCATATGGCCAATCTAAAATTAACAACAAAAAAACAAAAAGTGATGTCAAAATCTTAGTTACGAAATGATAAAACATTGAAGTCAGTAAAAGAACTTACAAGATTTGAAATCGTATCTCCAGATTCCCAGAAAAATTCTTTCGGTCAAAAATGATTTCTATAATGATGTCAAACCCTTAAATAAATCTAAGAATAAGGTTCATCTTTTGGAGGACACAGACAATTTAGAGTCTCACTTATCAATTTTTTATCACAAAAAATATCTAGTTGCTAGAAAATATGTCAAAATGACATGTAAGCTATTTGATTTTCTAATCTAGATTTTCTTGTGTTCAAGAATAATTTATTAATGAAAGGCTTGCTAAGTATCCATGCCATCCAAGTCCTCAATGACAGCCAAGAAGATACGTGATCCAAATGGGGATCCTATGTTTCAGAAGCCTTGTTGAAAAAATAGAATGCCTATTTTCCCAACAAGTATATCATGTGTTTGTTCACCGGTTCTTGAATTGGTCTCTCATGCAAAGCACCAAAGAAAATGAAAGAAAAAAAATAACAAATAGTGTAAATTACAAGTTTATAATTTTACTAGTACAAACAAAACAATGTTGAACTTTAATTTCTATATAAACTATGGCATAGAAAAAAAATTATACCACTGAGAATTATAAAATAAAAAGAAAAAAAGAAAAATATGTTAAAAAAAAATTGCTATATAACTATGGCATAGAAAAAAAATTATACCACTGAGCAATATAAAATAAAAAGAAAAATAAAAAAATATGTTAAAAAATAAGGTAATTAAATCCTTCATAGAATGTGTTTGCAAATGTAAAATATATAGTTATCAAATAAGCTATGAAAAATTAAAATTAAAATTGATTTTTTTTCAATGGGATGAAGAGAAAACATTAATCCATTTCATATATAGAGAATTGAGAGGACTGATCTGGGATTGTCCCTATTTAGACAAACCCAATACAGAAACTGAGAGTAAACAGGAGAGGGAATCGGAAGAATTGCACTCCCAGAACTGTGATCAGGATTCTATAGGATCTATGAGGGTAGAGGGGATTTACAATGGTGATCAATGTTGCACATCCTATTCCCATGCAATAGACAATTTAGTGGATAATAACAATTCCTGTCTGAGGCAACACATGCAAGGATCCCACATAGAAAATGATCATGGTGATCCCTGCGGATGTGAGGCACCTGTAAGCTCAAATCCTCCAACAGAGAGGACTTTGAAAGACTATGATAAAACCACGAGCAAGAGCAAGACAAAACAGGTTAAGAGCAGGCTAACAGGAATGTCGAGAAAATGCAAGGAGAACCAAAGGAAATGGAAACATGAATGGAATCAAGAAAGACTGGAGCTTGATAGGATTATGAAAGTGGATCTTAATAAAGATCGGCAGTTTGAGGACCAAGATGGGGACTTGGATCATTTATAGGTTCTGAAGGCATTGGCTCGAACCTTAAGTAAAACAGAGGAAGCCTACTTGGAAATGGCTGATAAGGCCGTCACGGAAAATCCAGAGTTGGCTCTGATGGGATCTTGTTTGCTTGTAATGTTAATGAAGGGAGAAGATGTGTATGTGATAAATGTTGGGGACAGTCAGGCAATCTTGGTGTAGAAACTAAAGCCTGATCTAGGTGAAATCGTTTCTATATCTCAGGCAGTGGGAGAATCTCGACCCTGCAGAGACTTGGAATGAATCAGTGAGGAAACCTCACACGATTTGGGGGCCTTCGATGATTGTTCGAATGATATGGATCTACCAGGAAAGCAACCAACCTTAGGTGCTGTGCAGCTATCCTTGGATCACAGTACTGGTGTTGAAGAGGTAAGATAATAGTTCTTTTTATTGAACTCAACATCATAAACTTGTGTTAATTGATCTTCTTTTTTTTCTACTTTGTTTCATCATTCCAAGTATTTACCTTGTCAACTTGGCATTCTGAGGCATCTTACTATCAAACTATATGCATTTTAGGATTGATTTGTTTCAATGGTGTTTCTTCAGGATGTTCAGAGGATCAAGGCAGAGCATACAGATGATGTACTGCCTATCATGAATGACCATGTCAAAGGGACGTTGAAGGTCACACGTGCATTTGGTGCAGGCTTCCTCAAGCAGGTTAGAGATTATCCATTCAGGAATTTACCCAATGCTCATTGTTAGATCAATCTAGGTTAAATTTTGGTTTCAATATATATCAGCTACCTGGGAAGTTAGATTAGCTACAATATCATCCATTAATATTTTAAAGACCTTCATGTAAACACACATAATTTGTATAAACTGCTTATTTTGTTCATAATTTCAAATATTACAAGTAAATTTATGTGAGTTTCAGTTTCATAGGTCTGCATTTAAGACATTCATCTGTTCAGTTTAAAATTTAGCCAGTGAAGTAGATTGATCACATCATGCTCTGGGTCTAATGGATGCTTATCTTATTGTGATTGCAGCCGAAATGGAATGATGCTCTTCTTGAGGTCTTTAGAATTGATTTTGTTGGCACTGCGCCATACATCACCTACACACCTGCTCTTCATCACCATAGACTGGGTCCTAAAGACCATTATTTGATACTCTCATCAGATGGTCTTTATCAATATTTTACCAATGAAGAGGTGGTTAACCATGTGGAATGGTTTATGTCATCTTATCTGAATGGAGATCCTACCCAACAACTTGTTGAAGAGGTCCTCTTTCGTGCAGCAAAGAAAGCTGGTAAGGAGACTTAAATGCTTGGAAATAGCTTGAAATAAAGTTATTTCAATAGTAGTGCTATATGGTGTACTTTATTTTCTGAAGTATTCAGCTAGCATATGGATGCAGGGGTGGATTTCCATGAGCTTTTAGATATACCTCAAGGAGATCGCCGCAAATATCATGACAATGTTTCTGTGATGGTCATTTCTTTGGAAGGAAGAATATGGAGATCACAAGTGTAAATAATGTCGGAGCACTAGAGAGTTAGGTGCTCCCACATAAGAGTTTATTCTTTTGTCTCTTTTCAATTTTCCGTGTACCATATTTTGAAGTAGATATTACAGCTTGTAGAGGCCTCTACCGTTGTATTTGATGGAAATGGAAAGCTGCAAGTGTTCATCTCTGAAATTTTTCCCTTATTTTTCAATGTTGTTGTTGATAGCTTGGTTTCTTTCTTCCATGGATGCTACATGGAGACTGATACCATTTTAAAATGATTCAACAGCCTCCTTTTCCATTCCACTGGAAAATTACCCATAACGAAAATGAATATATTTTCTGAGAAATCTTAAATTTGCACCAAGTGTTTTTTCTGTCAATGTTCATGAAACTTAACATCAAATTTTCAGGATGCCATTACAGCTTATGTAATATTTACATTGGAAGTTGAGTATGATGGGAATACAGGGCTACAACGATGCAAATGAATATGCCTCTTGCAATGGTAAACTTTGGAGGATTATGTTACCTAATTGGAAACATTAAACTAATAAATTATATGAAGATTGCATGCTTTCAAAGTTTGCATGTAGTGAAGGATCAGATAAGATGGAAAAATAGGAACTAACTTCACTGTTACATTGACAACAGCTCTGGGTTTTACCTATATATATAAAATTGCATCGATATGAGCTCTAAAATTTATTGTCATAACAAATTGTAACAAAATAGGTGAAGGATTTAAACTTCTAATAACCATATCTGAATGTCGTAATTTCAATCAATTAACTAACTATGGTGGCAGGAATCAACTAAATTTGCAGCGTTTTTTATTTATTTAAACTTCTAATAACCATATCTAAATTTAGTTAACTCAATGAATTAACTAAGTATGATGGCAGGAATCAACTACATTTGCAGCATTTTTTTCCCTTATATTAATTAAGACAAAAACATTCCCTTTTTTATCATCCATCCTTAAGTTTTTAGTCCATATAATGAAATGCAAATCTCTAAAACGATTAACTATAGGCCTATACTCTTAATCATGAATCTCTCGTCATTTTCAAGGTGATGTGATATACTAGGTATATTCCTGAGGGATGTTTGACTTCTCCATTGGAAATTCCATATTTGAAAAAAATGAAAAATATAGTGAGTCATCTGCCACCTTCAGGTGCATTAATTCATAAGATTTACCTAAGGGATAAGTTGATTTCAATTAATCTAGAAGCAGTTGGGTTCATTGTGCTTGCTGGCATTGGGGTTCATGTCAAATACTAACGTGTAGTGAAAAATAACTGTTACAAGGTGAAAGTTAGTAACTAAGATAAAGATTTCAATTTACCTGTATGCTTGAGTTCATCAGGTTTTCGTGATATTTGAGTCCATGTCAGTCATCGTGTAGTGACAAAAAGTGTTAAAAGTGAAAGGTCGTAACTAAGGTAAACCTTGCTGACAGTGTTGTGAATTAATAGTTGAAAGTAGGTGATGTACCTGGGTTTTGTCAATATTTGTTGTTTCTAGGTTTTGTTCACTTGAATTCAAATTTATGACTTTTCCATCTGCTAATTTTTAATCTCAACTTGCAGTTAGGGTTAGTGTGGTCTTATTTCTGAACCGTTCCCATTACATGCATATTCGATGTACTCCAGGACACAGGTCAAATAATCATGCAGAATTTGTAGCCAAAGGAACATATCTCACATAATCATGCCGAATTTGTAGCCTTGGCCGTTAAGAACATATCTCGCAGTAGCCTCCCTCAAAAATATAAAAAAACTGCAACTAATGGTATCCACTGGGAAAACAAGAATCATGATCTCTAACTGATTTCATTTTTCATATACGCATGACATAAGAAAGGGACACAGAGAAATAAAAAAGGAATTGACATAATGGAGAAAAACAAAATTCATAAATACCTGCTACATAGGCAGCGAATGAATCCTCTGAGTAACCTGCTCGTTGTGCACCCATTACTTGTTGCATCCCATCCATTTGTTCGACGAGGTTTGAAATAACACATCGATCCTCCCTTAGGAGCTTCTGCTTCGCTGGATCCATTGTGGTTCTACCTATTCCCTCATGTAATCATACAGGCCACTCAGAGTGTGAGGTTTACCCACTTCCTAGAAATAGAAGTATGTTTTTGACGTTGTTGATTCAGATGCGGTTTTGTATCTGCGCAAAACCTGAGGCAATAAATAAAGCACAACGAGACCCTACCCCAAACCAAAAAGAAGGGTATCGATCCATCCTCATTCATGGGGGAATATAAAGGCGTATCATCCATCGAGTGGTAGCAATAATTCCTCATCATGGCTCTAGATCTACCGCTTCTCATTCAACTTCGTAAACTTCAACTACTGGTACTAATGATGGCTCTTCTCCTGTTGTCGATGCTGGCTCTCAAAAATCTCTTAGGAGGAATACTTTCCCTAACTAATGTCTTAATAATACCATAAATAAGTTGATATTACGGCCCTTAACGATAGGAATTGATCCGGCCATCAAAACTCCTTAGAAAAATGACTGGGGAGCCGCTTTTCAATACAATGCTACCTTACGTGTTTGTGGTAATTCCAAAAGGCAAGAGCACAACAATGATGAGGCTGCCAGGATGTATGGTACCAAGCCCTGAAATGGGGTTCGGTTTGGTTTTAAAATTCATTAAACACTGGTCAAAATCCATGGAATTTTTGTGTAAGGCGTAGATCCATTTAGAAGAGAGGTTCTGTTAATGATGAGGGCCGAATAAAAAAACCCTCATCGCCATTTTTGCACACTTCAGTTTTTGTATCTAAAATCACCATCGCAGTGTTTTCGATCCACTAGTATTTTAGTCGTAAGCCACATATTAAAATAAATTATCATAATACTTTATTACCATGTATTTTTTAACTTCGTCAAACTATTTCATTCCTGCCATTTTTTAACTCCATCAAACTCAGCAAATAAGCCTTCGTTCCCGCCAAAAATGCAAGGATTTTTGTGTGGGAAATAAGGGTACAATAACATGGATAGAGAGCATCTACTTAAATCACTAAATATATACCTAAACCATCAAGATGACATCATTTCTTTGAGTAAAATTATGAAATACCATGGAAAAATTTAATTTATAATATATTTTTTTCGGAGAAGAAAAAACGATCTTTTTGTATTAATAATATACAAAAATAGTACATAATCTGAAAATTTTCCATCATTCAATATATATCCAACAAGTGAGGTCACTGCACACCATTTGATCCAGATATTACATAGTGCCGACATTATGATACTATGTTCAATATAGCCAATCCTCATACAAGATAGGTCATAAAAAATGCAACCTAAAGCTTAAAAAAGCTCGATAGAAAGCAAGTTTAAAAATATTTACAAAGCCGAATGAAAAATAAGAGAATAGGAGCGATGGCCGAATTCAAAATATATACAATGACAAAAACTCGAAACCAAAAAAGAGCCATGTGAAAACTGAGCAAATGTGGTTATGGAATTTGTATGGATCTCTCCTCAATTATCTAACAATCCATGGAGTGCTGCATCTGAATCCAGTTCGGCCAGACCCAAATTTGAGAGAGAGTCTTCTCGACTATTAATTTATTGGAAAATGTGTTGAATGTTAGAAACATGTAGTCTCATAATCAAGTATTTGATGCGGGTGATCCAATTCATGAGGTTGGGAGGTTGAAATTGTATCGCCCCATTAACGCCGTCAATAACAGATTTTTCATCCCCGTACACATGGAGGGAGGTCACCTAAAGATTATAAGCCATCCACAACACACTCTAGAGAGCTGTAAATTCTACCTCTGTGTTAGTGCCTGGACCACTATTCCATAAGTTGTGATACCAATATTTATGATTGAGTTTAATCCAGGAACCACATCCACAGATGCCCTCCTGCTTTGCTCCGTCAAAGTATACTACAGGTAGGGCCATTGGGAAAGGTCGAAGACGATGAGAAATATCCCAAAGAGGGAGATATTTGGAAGGGATACCACTGATCCACATCATGATAGCACTGTAAACCTAAGAGTGAACCAACGACCTCCCATTGAAAATGCAACGGTTCCTAGCAAGCCATACTTCCCAAAATAAAAAGAAAGAAAACATTATGTATTTCTGAGGTGCTTCCTCCCAATATTCGAAAACCTGAGTAATATTCATGGGCAGCCATGCAGGATCAAGCAGATAACGAGATAAAAAAGATCAAATTGTATGTACCTCAAGGGAGGATAGAAATATGTGAGCAACAAATTCGAAATCCAACAAACAAAAAGGGCATCGGCCAGGACCCAGGAAGCCATGCTTAGTCAAATTATCCCAAGTTAATATTTTGTTTCTCCACACTAGTCATCCGAATAAAATGATTTTAGATGGGATAGCCCACTTCCATAATAATAATGATTTTTAAAATGAGCCTTATGAAGGTCTGCTTATACACATTGATTTTTCACGAGGTGTAGGGGTATGTTTATAACATCACTTCCCTTGAAAGCTTTGTCTTGAAAGCACAGTAATTATAATTTTATTTAGTTAAGCACATTTTTGTGGTGGAATGAAGTTTATCAGATATCTATTTATACTTTGTAGAGGTTTGACTTTGTTTTTCGTTTGAGTGTTGGTGAGGTTTCTTTTCATTTTTTGCATCATAGTCTAAAGTCTTTTGACCTGATTGTTTAACATGAAAGCTTTATGCTTATTGGCAATATATTTGAAATACCTGCATGATCAAGAAACTGTTATGGTTAGTTAAATTACTAATTAGGTACTACAGAAAGAGGATAATGCTGAGAGGGCTTGCCTAGGTGACTCTGGGAGCAACTCGGAGGTGGTCAGACAAAGCTCTTCTAAGTTATGAATCTGAAGAGAAAAAAATGGTGATGTATATGTGGTTTCTCAACCTGGGCTATATGGAAAATCTTGGCAGAGAGTGTTTACTTTTCCGTGTCTTCACGAAAGTAGGTTGTCTGGTCACAGAATAAGATCACTACATGTAGGTGATGGTTCTGTAGTAAGTTCTCAGCCTTATCTTCAGAATGGATAACAGAGAGGATCAGGTTTGAATATAGGATATAATTTGATGAATTTGGAGATTTAGAGTTAAAGAAAATATTGTGGTGATGTTTGGATGGGTGCTAATTTGTAGGGTTTTCCATTTTTTTAATTTTCTTTGTTGTGTTTTCTACCATGCTACCTGGTTGCTTTCCTGTTGCCCTAGAATTTTAACTTTTTCGATGTCTATCTCTCTATTGTTTCTTGCCCCATTTGGTGTCAAAGGCCTTTTGTCAAGGACAATTTGGGAATCCAAGTTCCCAATGGATTTTAGGGATTTAGAACTTCCTTCATAATTCTTTTTCTTCTCCCTCAACCCTTAAATCCCCCTCCTCTCTCCCTAGAAGATAAATTCCCTTGCTTAAAAGGAAAGCAAGTCCCACTCTTTATTTTATCTTAGGGAAAGGGTTTCGAGGGTCACTTCCCACCCATTCATTGACCTATACTCTACAAGTGACTTCCTAAACTACCAGAACTCCACCCATTGATGAAAGTCCGTGAAGAGCAAGGAGCCTTAGCTGTGGTGACAATGAGCTAAGCCTCCATCGTTTCCCTTGTCATAGCAGTTTCCCTCTTAAGAACCCCTTTTAGGTCCACTACTAGTTTGAGTGGTAACAAGTTGTTCACAATTCCATTTGTGAACAACTCTTTGGTATGCCCACTTTTTCCATACTATAGCTCTAAGATGAGAAGTCTAGGGCTATGGAGGTTGCCCTTCTTCTCATTGAATCAATCCTCTACAATATAGTGAACTAGGGCTAGTTGGTTGGCCCACTTGACTATTACTTTAGTGCTTCAAATTCTGCACATCCTTAGGTCCTATACACCTGCCCTTCTACCGATTTTGTTGTCCTTCACCAGAACAAGAGTCAGGACTAGTCTTCTTTGACAGTAACCTAACAACCCTCCAATTGTACTTGGACTACCATCAATCTGCCTAACCACAGTCAATTCTTTTTACTGATCTAGGGTCCACAATATTGTCTTCATCTAGGGCTCTTCAAATCTGCCACCTAACAATGGTTTGAGTCCTCTCAAGATCATTGTTCTTGTGTATCGACAATTTGATCTTTGTTTTCCAATCTATGAACAAATATGAACTACTCCTCTTATCATACTTCTAACAATTTGTAGATGACTGAAATAGGGTCACAAATCAGCCACTAACAGTCCATTTACTAATTTTTTATAGGTTTCTTCAGATCTTTGTCTAAAACTCTATTGAAATTCCACCAAAATCAACTCCTATGCATGTCAATCCATTCTTCATATGGCACATTTCTTCTGCATGCTCAATCTGCTGCTCAGGTTCCACCCTCCTTTGGGTCTGTTGTCTCCACACATACTGAATCTGCAAATCATCTTCCAGATCTGCGGTCTTTATTGCAGAAATAAACTTCGCTCTAAGGGTCACAACCCATCTTCTTCTACGCAAATTTGTCAGAGTCTTAAGGGCATACCTTATGAACTAAACATGCTAGGAAACTGTCCTAACTAGGGCATTATACTTATGTACTTCTAATTGTTGTAGAACAAACCCTATCCAAACATAGAAAAAACATGACTCTTGCCTCCATAAGAGACTCGACCTAGCCATATGGATCCATAGATTCTGGGCATTTCTTTGACTGAACCTTGACATGAACTTTAGATCTCAATGTCGACCCTCAAACTAGGGTTAACTCAGTCAATATTACGCCTGCGTTGACTTCTGTTATGGCTCTAAACTACAGTGCAAGCCCTCCTCCATTTATGTTGGTCTTTATCACAGACTTTGCAGCCTGCTAGCCACCACAAGGAAAGAGTATATCAACCCTCTCTTCTATTTCATGTAGAAAATCTAACCAACGGGATTCAATCTAATCGTGTAATGTACTAAAACAAGATATTGAATCCTTCCTACAATTTGTGGAAACAAAACACGATCGCACAATCACATATAAGTAAGAGAAACAAGTTATCAATTGCACAACACAAGATGTATCTGGGGAAGCAACTACTCAAAACCCTCTATCTCTATTTTGTATTAAGTCAAGGAATCATGAAACAATACAATGCTTAATCTCTCTTGAGATTCTCTAGCACTCTGCCAATTATCTCCTGCTGATCTAGGAAAAATCGGTCTAATACTTAGCCAATTCTCAACCTTCCTTTAGCCTGCCTTGCTCACGCAATTCCTATGGAATTATCTCCATATAAATTAGGAAAATCAACCTTCCTTGATTGCGCAATCCATTATGGCATCCCAATGACTTTATAATTGCACATGGGAAATTTTCTATAAATACAAATGATAGTTATGTTCCTTTGAACTGTGTTACAATAAGGATGAAGGGTCTTTTTATTATTTAAAAATAAGATAAAACCCTAAACAACCAAAACCCTAACCCGAGGAGATGTAACACCAAGATTTTATGGGCCCCGTTGGGGTTAGTTGGCAGCCAACTTCCTGGGGTTGTAACTTGGTCATATGATCTTCGTTTGACGCACATGATACCTCGTTAGAAAGATCTCTCCAAGGACTACAACTATTAATGCAATTTCTATGAAATTGCTAAACCTTTCATGCCCAAAAAACGTCATTTTGGGCCTCAAAACGGCTCCGGAAGTTCAGGACCAGAAAAATTGACAAAAATAGTAAATTGTGCTATAATTAAGGAAACTGAAAAACTGAAAGAGACAATGGCAAGGGCCCAAGTGGAATAGGCGGGTGGCCACCAATATCCACCTCGATCACCTTAAATTGAATTTCTTCAGCTAACTCAATCATCATGACTTAGTTAATTGACACAAGTTGTTATGAGACAAAATTACAATTTATTGTCCAATTTCTTTAAGGGAAAAATAATTATACGCCTCACATTCCTCACTCCTGGTACATTAAAATTCCTCACCAGTGTGGGTGCGTTTTTTTTTGTCTTTTCTAGTTGCCAATTTCATTGTTTCTTGTTGCAAATTTCAACGCTCCCTCTTAACAAGAAAGGAATTCAATCAATCCCCATCCGGTACCTTTGGAATGTTCTGCATGCTACACTTCTCTAGTGTTGTTTGCACCTGCAAATCCTAAAATTGAATAGCCTCCAAACAACTGAATCAGTATAATGCATCTGTCATCAGAGTCTTCTGACTGCTGCTAGCTACTGCACTTGTCTAGTACTGGATTCTCTGCGTTGTTGCTGACATCTGCATCCATGCCCTTTGAACTATTTCTAACTTTGATTTGTGCTCCAGTATTTGACATCTGTCACTCTGATTTTTGTCTTGCTGACATCTGACTACTTCAATATAAATGATCCTTCCTACTACTATTGTACTGTGGGCTCCTCGTAGCCAGGTTTGATCCATGAGACATGCCATCTCAATGGACCTTGCCCAAATTTCTTATCTTGGGATTATGTCTACACATCACCCCACCTTACACCTCGAGGTATGGCTTCTCCCTCTTCCCATCTAGCTCAAAATTTCCCCCTCATGAAGGTCTCTGCTTGAGTGGACACTTCCACTCGGTCTCCTCTCTAATTCTCCAACTGTGGTAGCTACTCCACAACCTTTTGAGATTGCTTCTCATGAGAATGCATGTTGAGAGGTAATTTATGCTCCCTCTAAACCACCAAGTCTCTAACTTCTTCCTTTCTCCTCAAATCTTTGCATGCATCTAGTACCTCAAGTACATATAGGTTCTTAACTCGCGCACAGTGTAATTTTCCTGACGTTACAAAAATTTTCTAAAAAAGAGTTGATTTTGAATCGATGATATCTCCCTCATCCGAGCTCCGATTCGACCGATTCTATTTTTCCATTTGGGTAGATTTTCACAAGGAATCCAAGTATTGTATTTGTTTTTGAAAAATTTACACCAAAATCTTCAGATATTCTCTGCAAACTCGCTGCCCAAAATATTCCTTCTCTGATACCATGTAGAAAATCTAACCAACAAGATTCAATTTGATCTTGTAATCTACTAAAACAAGATATTGAATCCTTCCTACAATTTGCGAAAACAAAACACGATCGCACAATCACATATAAGTAAGAGAAATAAGTTATTAATTGCACAACAACATGATTTATTTGGGGAAAGAAACTGCTCAAAACCCCTCTATCTCTATTGTGTATTAAGTCAAGGAATCATGAAACAATACATTAATGCTTATTCTCTTTTGAGATTCTCCAGCACTCTTTGAATTGCCTCCCGTTGATCTAGGCAAGCCCAGTCTAGTACTTAGCCAATTCTCATCCTTACTTCAGTCTTCCTTGCTCATGCAATTCCTAGGGAATTAACTCCTCATTAATTAGGAAAATCAGTCGTCCTTGATTGTGCAATCCATCATGGCATCCCAATGACTTTATAATTGCACATGGGAAATTTTCTCTGAATAAAACTGATAGTTATGTTCCCTTTAACCTCTGTCTCAACTGGGTATTCCTCGAAACTGACATGCATGCAACTATTAATAGCGAATTATTAGTTATATGATTCATCACTCATTGTGAATTAAATCTAATTTAATTCACTAGACTTCTCACTAGCTCATCACTCAGTTAGAACTAGTTAAACTAATTTTAACTCATTTAATTGAGTCAATTACACTTTCACCCCACTAATGCATCAACTTCAACTAGACCCGAAAATATTAGAATCCCTCTAGATGCCTCATCTTAGACCCTCAACTCAAATTTCTTGAGCTAACTCAGTCATCGTGACTTAATTAACTGACACAAGTTGTTATGAGATGAGATTACAATTTATTTAAGGGAAAAATAAATTAGACGCCCCACATTCCTCACTCCCGGTGCATCAAAATTCCTCATCAATGTGGGTGCATTTTTTTTTTTGTCCTTTCTGGTTTCCAATCTCACTGTTTCTTGTTGCAAATTTCAACATTTCAAAATTTTATGTGGCCTTCACACAAAGACACCATTGAAATCACATGCCTAGATTCTCATGAGAAACCTCTCTTAAGCTCGATCTTCTAGAAGAGAACCAACAATATGCCATCCCACTTCCTAGCGCAAACCAACCATTAAGGTATTCAACATTCTTCTAAACCCTCACATGATGATCTTGCTCTTGGAGGATGATCATGACCTCCCTTTAGCAACCCTTACTCGGCCCTCATACTCGACCTACTTTAGGACTACATCTCTCTTCACCCCCTTGATGTGCTAGATAGTGGGAATACATGTCAAACATGCTAAGATGTGCCAAGTGATAAGACATGCCAAGATGTGCAAGGGTGTGTCAATGTGTGTCAGGGAATTTCAAGACAACAGAAGGGAGAATACAAGGAAATGAAAACATAAGAGGGTTAATAAGTAATCAATTTACCTTTTTGAAGAGGGGCATGCTAGGCACACCAACATTGGGCAACAATAGGTGCCAAGTGAAAAGTCTTAGTGCATTCTAAGTGCCAAGTATTCCTTTGTTGCTTCTCATCTACTTTCCAACAATTAATCATCACAAATAAATTTAATATTAAACCGTGCCAAATCATACCAAGGCATCTCAACGTATTCCATACATGCTAAGACTTTCCAAGTGCCAACACGTACCAAGCGCCAATATGTGTCAGGGACTAGTGTTATGCATGTTATGAAGTGGAAGGGAATTTTGAAGAGTGATAAGGTGTGCTAGAGAGTGATAATGCATGTTGATGAGTGTTAAGGATTACTAGGAAAAAACATTAAGGAAGCACTAGGTAAAAATTCATGGTAGCTAATGAATATGAGGAACGTGTGCCAGAGACTAGTGTTAATGAGTGTTAGTTGTCATGCCAAGGAGGGAGTGACAAGGTATGCTAAGCATTGATAAGGCATGCTAGGGAATATTAAGGCATGTCAAGAATTCCGAAAGTGTGCATGGGAGTTCCAGGGTGTGCTAAGTATATCATGTGCCAATTAATAGTGCCAAGATATGCCAATACATACTAGGTGCTAAGGATATTGTGTCATAGGGTGCCAGGGTATCTCAATATGTGTCAAGGCAACAAAAGGAAGAACCAATATTAAGAGGGTTAATAAGTCAGGACTTTATCTTTTTAAAAAGGGGCATGCTAGGCACACTAATAATAGGTCCTAATACATGCCAAGTGGCATTGTGTGCCAAGTGCTAATGTATGTTAATCCATTCAACCAAGGTGTTCCAAGGCATGCTAGGGACTATATGCAGCATGCCAACACATGCTAGGAGAGTTCCATGTTGTGCTAGCGCATGCCACCATGTTCTTGGGCATCAGTGTCATCACAATATGTTCTAGATACAAAGATGTTCCAAGGCATGTGGGGTGCTAAGAAATGTTAGTGTGTGCCAAAGCATTAATTTAAGGTGTGCCCAGATTGTTGAGGATTGTTAGGTCTTTCTCATTAATAGAATTGTCAAAGCTTGATTATGTATTAAATAATATATTTCCTACACACAATAGTGGAAATTTATCTAAAGGGAATTTGCTAGATAATAAACTGAATAGATATGAATCATGTGTCGACTCATAGGAAATCTCTATTCAACTAGTCATTACTTGAGGGAAGTGATACACACTAATTACTTCTAAAAAAGTTGACTGAACCTAACCTCTATGGCCTTTGAGATATTATAAAACATACTCCACAATAATTGTATTAAATCGTTATCTTTTGAAAAAAAATATATTAACAGGAACACAGCGTCATCAAAAACTCATTGGAATGATCAATGATGACGTGCATTTTTTGACCGTCACCAAAAGTAACAAAAAGAGCATTGTTGAGGGTCATTAAAAGTTCGTCACTAGAAGTGTCACCAAAGAGAGAATTAGTGATGGGCCTTTAACGACCCTCACCAAAAGTGTCATTGAAAATGTCTTTGGTGACGGATCATAAAGGACCATCACTATATACACTTACAGTGACGGTTTTTAGTGATCAATGATGACGGACATTTTTTGACCGTCACCAAAAGTAACAAAAAGAGCATTGGTGAGGGTCATTAAAAGTTCGTCACTAGAAGTTTCACCAAAGAGAGAATTAGTGATGGGCCTTTAACGACCCTCACCAAAAGTGTCATTGAAAATGTCTTTGGTGACGGACCATAAAGGACCATCACTATATACACTTACAGTGACGGTTTTTTAAGGACCGTCACAAGCATGATCCTCACAAATGTGCTTTTTTCTTGTAGTGCCATGATGACTTTGGGACTCTTTCAACAATGAATGACCTAACCATGATGATTTCCATTGACCATGGAGATGAAAGGATTAGTAATTATCTAAATATCCTAATCAGTGACCAAATTTTTGCATGACCTAGTGGAATAATAAAAAATTTATGAATGAAACCCTAATATGATATGAAAAGATGATTTTGGTCACTGATGGCAGAATACAAATTCTGACACTAACATGACACATATTTCCAACTTAAGCCTATGTTGGAGATAAATTCCATCTAATTCAGTACATTTCATTTGGAAGGAGAGGCTTATGAGTGATGGTATCATGGGCCAATCACCTTGAGGCATACTATCATTACCACATACCTAAAATTTACACATAGATTGTTTTCCTAATTTGATATGAAGTACCCATAGACAAATTTTAAATATTTGGAACAATACAAAAAAACAGGTATTGTTGGAGCGGGGTCCCTTAGGACCAAATTTTGGATAAAAATATAGTATTTTTTGTAAGTTAAGTCGTGCACGCTAAGAAAATCACAGGTCAAGGGGCTTTTGGGTGGGTCAAAACCCCTCATGAGTTGTAATGGGAAAAAGGGTAAAACTAGGGGCCGAAAACCACAGATTGTGGACCTTAGATGAACACAAGCTAAAGATATAAATAGGAGTCTAGATCGAGTCGAGTAAGAAGTAGTAAGTCTGAACCAAGTTTTGATATGATGTTCTGAGATGAAAGGAAAACTTGTCTAGGTTTAGAAGGCTCCTGCTAGCTATGTGCGCAGAGACCTTGGTCCTGCTAAGTGTGGACCCCGATGGCGATGTGTGCGGGTAGAACAGAAGTATTATAAGGATGATATGAACTGTTAATGAATAGAGGAATGTTTTGGGGAGAAATCTGAGTATCAAATGACTCTGTATTCTTCTTTATGATCTATTCTGTATGTTATTTATTTTTATTGTGTTATCTTTGTTTGGATAGATTGTGCAATTGTCTTCTGCCTTAGATTAATCTTAAATGAATAGATCTATTATTGTTGAACCTGAATATTATGTATTAAGGTCGTTGAAGGGATTATGGGACCTTTATCTATGCACGTGCAGGATAACCTCTGTAACCTAACTAAAACTGTCTAGTTAGGATTTCTGGTTAGGGCTTCTGTTGCGAAGGTTAGGCCATAGTTGTTTAAGATCTGAGGACACCCCCATCATTTAATTCTCTCTTAGGTTGTGGAAACTTGGTTCCATCACCTCCCATACTGCTTCGGGTGATACTCTGACCTATGCAAGTAGGTCACTGCCGAAAGGGCCAGTAGTAAGAGAGTTTTGTTGGTTAACCTTAAATCTGAACCTGGGTCAGGACCCCTCAAGCCAAAAAATGGTTCTATTATCGAGACCAGGATTATTTTGAGAGAGATTGGGTGATTTAGCGACTATCAAAGCCTAAATTTGAAGATTGGTTTGAGAAGAAAATTCAAGAATGTTCCCTTAAGGAAAAAAAAAGTAAGAAATTGTCTGCTGAAGATTGGAAATAGAATTATATCTTCACAGAGGTTCATGAGATATTCTTTCTGACCTTTGTGCACGAATTACAGGAGTGGTTGTCGAGATTAGCTGAGTTCCAAACCTGTTGGAAGGATGACAAGGTCACTCAGTGGACGCCTGAATTGATCCAACAGTTAGAGCAGACTAATAATTCCATCACCCAGACTGTTGATCACTGGGTTGACAGCATCTTGGGTGGGTTTGTGACAGAATTTTCAGTAGATCAGTTTGTGTCGTATTTTTAAGTTGAAAGGAGGTTCTTCATGGGACTGAGAGGTAAATTCATACGCTCTCTACCTCTGTTGATTAAGATTTTATTGTGTGAAAAGGGTGTTTTGTGCAGCCACACTGAGTGAATGACCCCAGGTAAGCTAGAAATAAATACGCATAGCAGAAAGTATTATTAGGTTAATTGGAGAGGGGACCAATATGTATACAGCCCTTTGAGAAATTCACTTGACAGTGACATAGAGAGTGGTGAGGCTATGCATGTCGAAGGTAGCCCTCCAGCTACGCCACAGTCGAACTCGCGTAGGGGTAAGACATCTCCTATCCCACCACCACCGCCACCTAAAGGAGATATGGACGCGCATATGAAGCTACCCACCTTTAAGGGTGTGGGACATGAGGACATGTATAGGTTTTGGTTTTTTTCTAATGCAGTATGGGCTAGGAAAAATGCTAACACTGATGGTGTCAAGAGAGCACAACTGGCTATGGCATTTGAAGGTCGTGCATTAGATTGGTTTATGGAATATCTGACTCGGCACATTGATCCCACTATTGTGCAGATTAAGGACGATTTGAAACAACAATTCAGGAAGCCGAAGTCCTACTCACAGTGCGTAACAGAATTAAAATATATCAAACAAGAGCTGAATGAATATGTTTGGGAGGTTGACCAACGGTTGAAGTGCACCTTTAGTGAGGGAGGATTTATTTATGATGATAAGAAACATAATAAATGGTTTATTGCTATGCTCTTGCCACATCTATGTTGGCCTATGAATCAGCATAAAATCGATTCTTAGGTCAAAGCTCAGGAAGTTTCTATGAAAGTAGAAGTTGCGCCTAGAGTAGATGATCAATTTGGAACTCTGCAAATCCAAAATCAATTAGAAGCAATGCACCTGGAGATTTAGAACCTATGCAGAGATAGGGGAAATGAAGTTGGCACAAATGTATGGTGCATATGTTGTAAGGGTTCTGGTCACACCAAAGATCATTATACTTTGTTCTCATAATACATGCAAGCGGGAGGGTCGAATCCACTGCACCCTAGGGATGTTTTTGGGCCAAGTATTACTCCCAAAATATGATGTGATGATTGCAGGGTAGCTTGATGACATGTTATAGACCATCTCCCTCGATTGGGAAGCTATGTGCTAGAGCTGAAGTAGCAATGGTGTAGGTTTTGCTCTTCAATTGGTCACGATGAGCACTACTTCCGTACATTCAACCTAATGATGGAAAATTCTAACCTCTATAGAGTGCAGGCTGACCCACCTTCACCAACATCTCCCTATGGACGTGGAGGATCCCCAGCAAGAGGAAGGGGAGGGGGGAGAGGTGGAGGCGTGGGTCGGGGAAGAGGAAAATTAATATGCTATAACTATGGAGACACTGGACACTATGCGCGTGACTGTCCGAACCCTACATGAAAATCCTGCAGGTACTGTAAACAATTTGACCAGGTAATTGAATATTGGCATGTTTCAATAACTAGAATGCGAGAAAATAAACAACAGACACCTACACAAAACATACAAATGGTTAAAGTTGAGTCGTGCGATGATGACCCAAGTGTAAACATAATTACACGCAGTGGTGCTACAACTGGAGGAGATGAGGGAAAGAAAGCTGATGTGGAGCCATTGATCAGAAAGGACTCTGAAAAAGAGGAAGGACTCAAATTGCAGAAGGAAAAGGAGACTGTTATTGAAGCCAAGAAGGATTTTGCTACTGCAGGAGCATCCACATTGAAGTATATCATGGAATCAAAGATTTATGATGAAGTCAAAGCATTACTACAAGCTTGCATCAAGTTATTGTGCAATCAGAAATTAGTAGAAAATATTATGTCCCTGATAGACAGATGTGCGGACAAAGAAGTGCCTCGAACCAAGACTAAGGCTATGAACAAGATCTATAAGAATAAGAAGAGAACTGGTTGGGAGATGCACATGACCGTGCAAATTGGAGAGTATGAGATGGATTAAGTCATCCTGCACTTAGGGTCCGATGAAAATGTTCTACCTAAGAAAACCTGGCATAATATGGGGGAATCGAAGCTATAATGTTCCACCATTTAGCTACACATGGCCAGTCAGTAGAAGATCATTCTGCTTGGAAGACTTCCACAGGTTATGGTAGACATTGCTAGAGTAAAGGTACGCACAGATTTTGAGGTGATACAAATTGTGGATGATGCAGATCCCTACCCTGTGCTTCTAGGGTTGGACTAGGCCATTGATATGGGAGGCGTCATCAACCTGAAGCGTAGAAGCACGATATTTGAAAATGATGGTACGCAGGTGATGGTACCACTAGACCTGGAAGAAGGAGAAAGATATACAGAGCCAATGTGCAAAGGAGATGACGTTGACCATATCTACAAGCTAACTGCATGGGACGAGGATTGGATCAGTCCTACAGCTTGTGCAATGCTGAATTGGGAGAAGGATATTTTGTGTTTCTCAGATTCATATGGGGAGATGGAGAACTGGCAGAATCGGTTGCATGATGTTTTTTCATTGCGCTGCCTCAAGATCACTAAAAAAATTTTATGCATCTCCTCAGAGTCAAGATAATTACCCTATTTTGATGGTTCTAGTAGTGTTGTATTATTTCTCAAAAATTTGGAAAAGGTTGTCCCGGAGGAACGAAGGTTCTGGGCACTTGATCTGGCTATGCGCACTTCCCTAGTCCATTGGTGGGATACGCACAAGGGAGTTTTTAAGGACTGGGAGGAATGTAGCAAAATGATGAATTTGCGCTTTGATCCACCTGTTACCCTGCCCGCTGAGCTTTTCTATGGTCAAGGATACCCATGCAAGCACATGGCAATGTGGATGGAGGTTTGGAATGAAAATACTTGGAATGAATGGGTTCATATTTTTTTCCATTTGTTGGGACCAATACCTACTACATGGTATCTAGAAATGGAGTTGCGCCGAGGGACTCGCCAATGGATTACAATGACTAACAATTTCCTATAAACCTTTGGCTTAGTTGGGGGATCAAAGGGATTGGATGAAGCTTTGTGGGATATATAATCCCTTGTCTTGGATCACTCCTGACCTCGGAGATAATGTGTTGCGCCAGCATGGGAAGCACAGATGCAAGATATTGTCAATTACAAGAACCTGTCAGTAGACGATAATGGATATGACCTAAGAAATATCAAAAACCTTAAGTCTGAAGGGGAGCACGCAGTTGTAGGGCCCTCATTAGGAATGGAAGATGTAACTAAACCTCTGAAGTTAAAGGAAGTCAACTTTGGTACAAAAGAACAACCTAGGTTGGCCAAAATCGGGGATTACTAGGATGATGACACAGTAGGGAAGGTTGTGGAACTGCTGATAGAGTATCAAGACATGTTTCCCACAAATTTCTCTGAGCTCAAAGGAATTTTAGGAGACCTAGGCATTATGAAGATCACTTTGAAACCATATGCGCGCCCTGTCAAGCAGCGACCATACCAATTGAATCCCAAGTATAAGCAGAAATTAAAAGAGGAATTAGAGAAAATGGTTGCTACATGAATCATTGAGCCTATAGATGAGCCTGATTGGGTGAGCCCAATGGTTGTTCAAGAAAATAAGACCAAGGGAGAGATAAGGATTTGTGTAGATCTGCGCAAGTTGAATGATGCATGTGTGCATAATCCCTTCCTTACTCCATTCTCATATCATATCTTGGATAATGTTGGAGGCAAATAAGCTTATCCTTTAACTGATGGATTTTCGGGGTATCATGAGATCATAATTTCCCTAGAAGACCAAAGCAAGACCACCTTTGCAAAAAAATGGGGGTCTTTCCAATATACTATAATGCCTCTCGGATTGAATAATGCACAGGCAATCTTCTTGCGCATAGTATTAGTTGTGTTCAAAGAATTCATGCAAAAGCTATTGGAGGTATATTTTGATGACTGGATAGTGTTTGGGTTGGTAAAGAATCATGTGTCAAACCTACGCATGATGCTTGACACTTGTAGGAAGCAACATATTTCTCTTAACCTAAAGAAATGTATGTTCTACGTGCCTTTTGGAATTTTGTTTGGCCATATAGTGTGTCAGCAAGGATTGATGGTAGATCCAACCAAGATAGCACTTATCATCAACCTAGAAGTCCCCACTAATGAAAAATAGTTGCGCTCCATCCTAGGACAGACTAGATATTACAGGAAATTCATTCAAGGGCTACGCTCTGATCATTGTGCCTATGGAGATGTTATTGAAGAAGGATGTGTCATTTTTTTGGGATGAGGAATGTTAAAATGGCTTTGAGTTGTTGAAGGAGAAGATGGTTACTTCTCCTATTATGATATTCCCAGACTGGTCCAAGGTCTTCCATGTACATGTGGATGCATTTGGTATAGCACTTGGAGTCGTTTTAGCACAACCAGGAGAGGGATACATTGATCACCCTATTATTTTGCCAGTAGGAAGCTCTCTAGTGCAAAGCGCAACTACTCAACCACATAAAGGGAAGGATTGGCCATGTTCTATGCTTTGCAAAAATATAGGCACTATCTACTAGGTGAGCACTTCAAAATTTTCACTAACCATTCTGCTTTGAAATAGCTGGTCAATAAGCCTTTGTTGGGGGGGGAGATTTGCAGATGGTTGTTGCTATTTCAAGAATATGACTTTGAAATCATTGTGAAGCCTGGTAGATTGAATGTTGGATCTAATCATTTGTCACGCATTGAAAATGGGGAAGAACCAACCAGTCTAGAGGAGGGGTTACTTGATGCGCAACTCTTTGTTATCAAGGTGGTTGATGAGCACTTTGCTGATATTATTCATTTTCTGACCACTGGAAGTGCGCCTGTTGAATATTCGGTGCAACAAAAGAAGGAGTTGGTTTCATGCGTAGTTGATTTTACCCTAATTCTTGGTCAATTGTACAAGCTAGGAGCAGATGAAGTATTAAGGAGGTATGTTTTGGAACATGAGAGACAGGATATCTTGGCTGAGGCTCATGGAGGGGTGGCAGGATGCCATTATGCAGGGAATGCTAGTGCGCAGAATTTTTTGCATGCCGGGTTATGGTGGCCCACATTTCACAGTGACGCACATGCATACTGTCGAGCCTGTGATGCATTCCAAAGAAAGGCAATCCCTCACGCAGAGATGAAATTACCTTGCAGCCACAAATGGCCCTGTAGGCCTTTGATATGGGCTATAGATTTTGTTGGACCTATCAGTCCTCTAGGGAAGAAGACCGGCGTGTGCTATATCATCACTGCTACAGATTATGTGACCAGATGGGCAGTAACTAAGGCAGTCAAGGATTGTACCGCAGATATTGTTGCGCATTTCATTTTTGAACATATTTTGACTAGGTTTGGATTCCCAAAGATATTGATGAGTGATTCGGGTATGAAAGTCTTTGTTAATGACACCATTGAAGCTCTGACAGAGGAATTTCAGATCCATCACTAGAAGAGTACCCCTTATCACCCTTAGGAAAATGGTGCAGCAGAATCTTTCAACAAAATTTTGGATAATTCACTCACACAGATCTATAATGAAAATAAGAATGATTTGGATTTGTGCATCCCTTCTGTGTTATGGGCTTATAAGACCACATTCAAGAAGTTGACTGGAAAAACACCTTTCAGGATGGTTTATGGGCAAGAAGAAATCATGCCAATGGAATACATCGTCCCAAGCCTACGCATCACATAATTCACTAATATGGTTGAGCCTGATATCATGGAGTAATGTATTGCACAATTGGTTGCCTTAGAGGAGGATCAATTCATTGCTAACTTCCATCAGAAAGTGCAAAAGGCGCTCGAAAAGGCCTGGAAAAATAGGCACATCAAATAAAAGGTGTTAAAGGAGGAAGACTTGGTCTCTTTATATGATAGTCATTTTGCACGCCACCCAGGGAAACTCAGAAGACATTGGTTGGGGCCATACATTGTGAAGGAAATCACTGATGGAGGTGTGGTGCGCTTGGCCGCATTGTGCAGCGAGAATCTTCCTAGGTATTTCAATGGAAGTCGACTGAAGTAGTATATGGATAACCCTGTGTTGACCAAATGAATATATGGCCATAGAATAATAATCCATTCATCTGCGCATGGTGTAGAGGGAATGTGCAGACATGTGCAGCAGGAGCACAGAGATGATGCGCAGCAGGAGAAACTAATCGTTGGAACAGTAAAACTGGTTGAAAAAATGATTTTACCGTTAGATGGGGTGGGTTTTCTCCATTTAATGAAGAAATATTATGGGATTTTTTACCATTTTTACAGAGTTAAGTTGCATTTAATGGGGATCTGACCATTTTCACCTTAGATCACCTTTAAAAGGAAGGGCATGGGTCACATTTGGTTTATTTTCCTTCTGAGTATATTGTGCCTTGAGATTATATGTGAATTGTGCCATAAATTTTTCTATGAGCACTATATGTCTGGCCTAGATGCCCCTGCATCTAACGTAATTAACCTAGAATTGATCTTTCGGCCAAGGATGACGGCCACTAATCTAAAGTGCGTGCCATCTGAGGAGCACTCTATGTTGCTCACAACGTTGACAGAGCCAAGGTCAGATGATGTCCATAAAGTAGTGCCTAAGGTTCAATAAGCCATGTCTACATCAGCTAAGGGGAAGGGTAAGATGACCAAGGGGTCATCCTCCAAGCCGTGGACCTCTCCTAGGAATTTTACATCCCTACACTAGGCTACGAAGGATAGGTCCCCTATGGGTGATCCTACAAAGAGACCGATGAGCGCCACTAAGGAGGTTTTGCTCATCGAGCCAATATCATGGTGGCCGCAATATGTCAAGCCATGCAGACCCTTCATGCGTGTACCAAAGAATGTAGACGTGGTGCAGGACTACCTTCAGATGCCACTGATACTGCAGGTTGTCCCCCTTATTGAAGATATGTTTGGCAAGATCCCTCTTATCAAATTCCATGATAATGATTTGGCGAATGAGGAAACGTTCCTCGAGCTGGCACCTAATATTACCTCGAGCGTGTGCTCTATGATGATGTGGTGAAGGTTGAGCCTATGTCGTGGGCGCGCAAGCTTAGAAACGTTGGGATCCTCAATCTTCTGAGGATTCCTCACTTCGTAAGGTACCCCGTCACCATTGTATGTGTGCTCCAGCTGCTAGCATTAGTGCATGAGGGATGCATGTGGATTCAAGGACGTGTTCCAATAAACACCATGTTGATCTACCGAATCACTGGCGTGACCAATAAGGGGCCCCATCCCATGGCTAGTTTCAGGAAGAGTAATGAGCTCAAGTTTGTTGCAAAGGTGAAACAATACTACCATGTTAGATGCGACACCAGGGGATTCCTGATGCAACAGATTGATGACCCAGGTGTGTGCCTAGGAACCTTAGTCCTGGGCTAAAAATTGATGCGCAAGTGCTGCCCAAGACATTCCTCGCACATGTAATTGCATTGGTAGGCCAATGCGAGAAGGGGGTCAGCTACAACTAGTCCCAGTACCTTTTCCAGGAGTTTTTGGACAACGTGTCCAAGGTGCAAGATTTTTTATCACTCGGATTGAACCTCGTGCTGAGAAAGGAAATTCTGAGGTAACTTCAAACCACACTTAGCCAAGTAACTAGCCCTACTAGACTAGGATAGGGCTCTCTCCGTATGGATCACAGTAAAAATTATTGCGGAATAAATGTTTTAGGCTAGGTATAGTAGCTTAGGGTTTTTGATTTTTGATTTTGTAGGGTTTTGCTGGATCAGGAGGAGTCAAACAGCTAGGGCAAGGAAATTAGGTAAAAATTTGCAGGGGTTCTGAGGGGTAAGGTAGGTAGAATATTTGACATTCAAAGATGATTATGTTGAGGTGAAGGGATTGGTGAGGAGTTAGGAAGAGCATACAATATGAATTCTTCCTAAACTGAAGAAAATAAACAAACTATGCTAACTTTCCCAAAACAGAGCATGAAACATGAATTCTTCCTTTCAACTTGAAATAAAGCATATCATAGACATGGAAATGGTTTATGAGCTTACAATAAATTCATAAAAATGATAACAAATAATAAACTATGTTAAACATTGTATACCACATGAATCCCAAAGAAATAGCTGCAAATTTCTCATTAATGTCCAAGCCAAACTGATACAAATATGTTTCTTGAGATGCCAAAGCTCCAAGTGAGTCCAACCATTACAATGACTGAGAAAATACATCAAATAGAACTCAAAACCACCCTCCCTAGCCTTAGGGATTCAAATCCATGAGATAGGGATTAGTTTCACCTACTCCCAAACAATAATTTGAAGACTAGGAAAACTGAACAATTTGCCTCTAAAAGAGAGGAAATTGATTCATTTGACCTCTAGAAGACTTATCTGATGCATCTACCCTAGATGAAAGTCAAAACATGACATTTACATTTACCATGAAAATTTACATCAGAAATTTTCTCATTTTCCTAAGTAGAAATTCAAAAAGTCAAAATTTTACTGAAGGTGATGAAAACTGCATTTTCATGGTAAACACAGAGCGCCATGACAAAAAAAATAGCCTGTCTTGCAAGCAAATTTTGGAGGCCTTCCCGATGTCCAAATCAGCTCCATGATAGCTCATTGGAAATATCTCTGAGTCTAGTTTCTAAATATGCCTCCAGTTTCCAAAATGGTGTCCATCTGTCTTGTAAAAAACCTGTTCTTCCAAGACTGGTAAACGTGCAGCGCCAAGGTGAAAAAGGAGGCAGGACCATGAAAATTTGGTGGTTTTTTGTACTTTTGAGGGACCATTTCTCCTCCAAATTTTCTAAAACTTGATAGGGTTGATGTATTCATCATTATTAATACAATTTTTGTGTCCATTTTTCATTTGGATGCCCCAAAAAATAGCGCAGCGCTAGTGGCATTGCGCATTTGGAAAAATTTATGCATGCCAAAATTGTTCAAAAACTCAAAAATGCACTAAAGTGCCAAGTGTGCCAAAATTTTCCATAATATTTGAGGTTACTTGCTTATCAAGAGCTTGAGGCATGAAGAGAAACCTCAACAAGTATTTCTAACCTCTCCTTCTCCAAGTGTTGGTTGACTCTCTCAAGCCATGCTTCTTTGTGCTTTGATGTATCTTACCTCATCAATGGTGTGCTTTATCTTCAGTTGTTGATTCTCTTGTTTGAGAAAGTTAATGAAAAACTTGTACTTTTCAAGATTGGATTGGAGGTTTTTAATCTTGGCTTATTTCTCTCAGATGATCAAGGAAATATCATCATCAATTGTGTCTAAGTTTACAAGTTTCAAAATCTGCCTCCTTCTCATGGAGGCCTTCCTCTTCATGTATGTCCACCTCTGCCATATTTTCCTTGCCTTTGTGTGCCTGCTTTGTTGGTGAAGAAAACGGGGTGCCTCCAACATTCAATGGGGCAAACACCTGCCTATGACCTCTCCGATAAGTGTGTGCCAATGGCTCAAATCAGCCCTCTTAAGCTTGCTAATTTCACTTCTGCTAGGTTGCCATGATGTATTTGGTGTTCAAAACCCTAGGGAGATGATGAATGAAATTAAGGTGTGAAGTGAATGGATGTGTGGGGAAATGAAGGAAATGGGAATAAGTAAGGGAGCCTAGGCTAGTGAAAACCTTAGGGTAAATGGAATGAAATTAAGGGAATATGGATTTGAAAGGAGAAGTTGTGACAAATGGAGGAAGTGATAACGTAAATGATAACCTAGCTCTAAGAAAACCCTAGGATCTTATAGCTTTGACTAATATATGTTTAGGGACATGAGTTTGGGAAATATGAATGAAAATGGAAAAATGAAGTGAAAACTAGGGTTTCATAGCAATAAACACTTCAAATCTTTAATAGAACACCAAATATATGAGAAGAGAGGTGATTTAGGGTGTACTTACTGATTTAAAGCCTTTTTAAGAAAGTGGGAGGAGATTTGAGCTTTTTGGAGGTGGTGAAACTCTTCAAAACCCTCCCTGCGCAAATGCGTAGTGACAAGCCAAACGTGCAGTGCCACTGGGAAAATGCACAGTGCCAATGTATTTTGGTCATGAGTTTTCAAGCAAACGTGGAGCGTCATTGGGTAAATGCACAGTGCCAAATCAAACGCGTAGCGTAAAGGAGCATTATTTTGAAGACCACATTTGGAGGCCTTCCTGGTGTCCAAATTGGGCCCAGGATAGCTCGTTGGAAATATTATCTTGTCTATTTTCCAAGTATACCTTTGGTTTTATGTTTCGAGTTCATTTTCGTAATAAAAATTGATTTTCCCAAGATTGGTCAAAAAGTGATGAATGAAGGTGCAGAAATGTAGAGTGTTGGTGTAGGAAATGTTTGGAGGCCTTCCTCAACACCAAATTGAGCTCCTGATAGCTCATTGGAAATATATCTCTGTCTAGGTATCATTTGAATCATCAAGTAGGTGATTTGGACACTACATCTATAAGAAAATTTGATTTTCCCAAAGTCACTCCAGAAGTGAAACAACTCTCTTGTAGGACCTGTATTTTTTAATTTTTTATAAAACCATGACACCTGTGTAAAATATGAATAATTTTTTTATTTATTGACCTATGAGGGACAAAAATCTCTCTCATTTTTTTCAAATTCATCTCTTTTTGTTCGGAAACATAGTTTAAAGAAAAATTGGCCCTATGAGTGACAAATGGCTTGACTCTTGGAATGATTTGTTTAAAAATGATGGAGAAATGATATTATGAGTTGGAATGGCCTCATACTTACTGAAATTACCTCCCTTATGGCTCCTCTAATCATATGCATCTTTTTCATAGCAAACCCTAGCTGAGTGGGAGAGGAAATTATGGTTTAGTGCTTGTGAACAATGATGACTTGGGCACCCTTGGGAAAAGAGAACTCCCTATGACATTTGATGTGTTGGCATGTGGAACTTTGAGTTGGAATCCTTTGAGAGACTGAATCCTTATTACATTTGAACTGACTAAATCAAATCATGAGTTTATTTTGGGTCACCTTCACACCTTCTACTGCCCGTTATTGAAAATGAGACAATGCAGTGATTTGACCTAATGAAACCCTAGTGACCTAATGAGAAATGAAAGAAACTGACTCAATGAATGATTTTGACTAAAATTGAAATGAGAGAAAACTTTTTTTCAGCATGATGAAGATATGGAAGAGGGTCAGTAGGCATATAATTGTGAAGGAAAATGGGACACTTGACAAGGACAACCACCAGTGGAACAATTTTATATCATGACCTAATGGAATGAATGAAAATTCTTTAGAGTTGGACACCTAAGATGCACATGAAAATGTGTTTTGATCCCTGGTGGAAGTATGCAAATACTGACACTAATATTGGCTCCATATGGGGATGGTAGCTCCTTGGAGGTGTGAAGAACACCGTACACCAAGTGCCTATTCATTGGGCATGGAGTCAATAGCTAAAGACTAAATGAATACTGAAAACTTGACTCAATAAAATTAACTGACTCAGACTAAAACACAACTAACAAACTAAAAAAAAATGCTCATAATTGAGCTTATTCAACAAAATATACTTTAACTAATCCATTCATCACTTGATCAGGTGAAATGGGACAGCCAATGCAACAATGTAAGCATTCTAGCTGCTGTTTGAATTTTCCGCAAGTGCTTGCTTATGAGCAAGAAGAAAGAAATAGTGAAAGGAAAATCCCATGAAAACTTGTCAACAGATAGAATATTGATGAAATTGAAAAGCACAAGCCCAGCGGCTGACCTCAAGAATGTTGTGAAATGGTCTTCATAGGAATACATATTGATTTCTAGCCCATCTAATACGTTATTGCTCTGCTCTAGGTAGTCTTTGTACCTTGGTTTAAAAAAAAATCTAACATCTGTGCTTTCTTTATTTGATGATTGCATGAAGTTGACAAAAGGATCCTAAAACTTCTGAATGACTATTTTTTCTTGATGATCAACAACAAAAAAAGAATCTTCTTCATTACTCTCCTGATATGACTACAAATCTTGGTATAAGCTTTGTCATGAAAATCCTGCTGAACAAGACAATGAAGTCAGCTGTCGGATCAATTTTATATCAACACTCTTTTCAAACTCACAGCTAGCTAATGGAGAAGGACTTTTACTACAAATATCATCTAACACATCAGCTATTGGGTCATGAAAAACTTGAAAATATTGTTGAAACGTATCCATCTGTTTTAATGAGACTGCATGACACTCTATAGGCTGCTCATCCTTTTCTTTAGAGATATTATGAAATTTTTCTTTAAAAATTAAAATGCTTCAAAATATAGTGGTACAGAATCATCTTACATCATTTGATAATATGTTTTATCTTCCAATCCTTCATCTGCAACTTGACATTCAATGGCATTTGGTGGCTGCAAATCTGGAGCTAAAGAGGATTCTATGTCGCAAATGATTTCCTCAACAATTTTAGGAGAAGGTTTCTCATTAACAACTTTCTTGAGAAGTTCATTATACACCTTAACCTCAACATCAAAATTGAAATACTCTTGATTTCTAATCGTATGAAAGTTATCTCTGATGAACTAAAATGAAGTAAAACAAAGAGGCAAAGATTCTTCACTTACTTCCAACTTTTCTAGACTTTCCTCATCACTATCATAGCTAATATGCATCAACTTATCACTGTTTTCGAGCTGCTGAAACTGAACTTCCTCCCACAAACCAACTGTTGATTTCTCTACAAGATTAGCTTCTGTTTGGAGAACATAATCATCATCATACTAATAAAACTTTGGAAAATCATCAATATAAGTAATTTCACCAATCATACACATTATATTATCAGATTTTTTCTCCTCAGATTGATCTACAAATCCATTTTCTAATCTAAGATAGTTGGGATTAGCAGGAAAAATTTTAGGGCTTGCAATCTCTTCTTTTTAAGGTGATTATTTGCATCATTTCCTCTATTGTTCTTACCAAAATTTCGAGCTTTGCCTCTGAAGATGTCAAGTTCTCTTCAATTTTCTTCTTCTCTTCTTCTTTCAACTTTGTCCTTCTGATCAGCAGATGAGCCTCTACATCTACTACACTATTTTTCATTTCTTCAAGTGTTGCAAGGTTCCTTTCTCTCAGCTGAAACTCCATTTTTGGATCAAAGGCATAAGGGTAATGTAAAAGAGCTCATCCAGGAGGGGGTCTTATATCAGCAGGTATTAAATAATAGACTTGATTGAATCTGGTAGAAAACTATTGTACTATCTCCCCTAGTTGTCTTTTCAGCTGGTCATACTCTTTTAGAATTAGGAAAAGGTTTTTTTTGACCACCCACCTGTGAAGGAAAACTTTGACGAATTGCAAGTAATCTGAGATGCTCGTGACAGGAAATTTTTTGAACCAACTCTTGACTTTGCCTTGCAAAGAAAGAGTGAATAGCCTGATATTGACATCCTCTTTGTCAACTTCAAAAAGTTCTAGGAAAGTCTCAAAATTTTGCATATGTCTCTCAGCAGTGATGTTGTCATTTTCACCATCAAACCTCAGCAGATATAGGTAATTATTTTCAAGGAAAGCATGGAGTATAGGAGGTAAGTTGAGTGGTTTGTATTGATTCGGGACTATAGAAGGTGTAGGAGTATGTACATAAGCTATAGGATCAGTCTTGATCTCTTGAGGCTCATCAGTTTGAAGATGGTCGTCATAAGATTAAAAAATAGGATGTGGACCAAGATCAAAGGAAAACTCAGTATTTACACTTTTTGAATAGGTAGAATGAAGATTTTGATCATCTTTATCATAGAAAAAACTCTGGAAAACTTTCAGGATAGTTTTAGGAAAAGAAAAGAAGTAATTTACAAGAAAGAAGATTAGGTATTGAATACAATTCCACTTTGAATACCTGACCTTTGTGTAAGATCCTTCCATTTTCCTGTTGGCAAGGTCGATCCTCCAGTGGAGCCTTTACATCAAGTTGGAGTCGCCAGGTGAAGAGTTTAGCATTCATATGCATCTGATTGTTGTCCACCATCAGCAATCAGATCTAAAAATTTTCGTTCTTTCCCAGGGAAGATATGATATTTCGCTTCCCCAATATGGTCGCCAAAATGTTATCACTCGAATTGAACCTCAAGATGAGAAAGGAAATTCCAAGTTAACCTCAAACCACACTTAGCCAAGTAGTTATCCCTAGTAGGCTAGGAGAGGGCTCTCTCTGTATGGATCACAATCAAAATTACTGAGGAATAAATATTTTAGGCTGGGTATAGTAGCTCAGGGTTTATGACTTTTTATTTTTTAGGGTTTTAAATTCTGGATCAGGAGGAGTCAAACAGCTAGGGAAAGAAAATTAGGTCAAAATTTGAAGGCTTCTCAGGGGCAAGGTAGGTAGAAGGTTTGACATTCAAAGATGATTAGGTTGAGGTGAAGGTACTGGTGAGGAGTTAGGAAGATCATACAAGATGAATTCTCCCTAAACTGAAGAAAATAAACAAATTATGCTAAATTTCCCAAAATAGAGCATGAAACATGAATTCTGCCTTTCAACTTGAAATTAAGCATATCATAGACATGGAAATGGTTTATGAGCTTACAATACATTCATAAAAATGATAAAAAAAAAGAAACTATGTCAAACACTGCAAACCACATGAATCCCAAAGAAATAGCTGCAAATTTCTCATTAATGTCCAAGCCAAACTGATACAAATATGTTTCTTGAGATGCCAAAGCTCCAAGTGAGTCCAAACATTACAATGACTGAGAAAATACATCAAATAGACCTCAAAACCACCCTCCCTAGCCTCAAGGAGTCCAATCCATGAGATAGGGATCAGTTTCACCTACTCCCAAACAAGAATCTGAAGACTAGTCAAACTCAACAATTTGCCTCTAAAAGAGAGGAAATTGATTCATTTGACCTCTAGAAGACTTATCTGATGCATCTACCCTAGAAGAAATTCAAAACATGACATTTACATTCACTGTGACCATTTACATCAGTAATTTTCTCATTTTCCCAAGTAAAAAGTCAAAAAGTCAAAATTTTGTTGAAGATGATGAAAACTGCATTTTCCTGGTAAACATGCAGCGCCATGAAAAAAAAATAGCTTGTCTTACAGACAACTTTTGGAGACCTTACCAATGTCCAAATCAACTCCATGATAGCTCATTGGAAATCTCTCTGAGTATAGTTTCCAAATATGCCTCC
The DNA here is from genome assembly GCA_034641835.2 of Pinus albicaulis. Taxonomy (NCBI): domain Eukaryota; kingdom Viridiplantae; phylum Streptophyta; class Pinopsida; order Pinales; family Pinaceae; genus Pinus; species Pinus albicaulis. The sequence goes on from CM076569.1 coordinate 872,907,766, forward strand.
AATTCCCAAAATGGTGTCCATCTGCCGTGTAAAAAAACCTATTCTCCCAAGACTAGTAAATACGCAGCGCCAAGGTGAAAAAGGAGGAAAAACCATGAAAATTTGGTGGTTTTTTTGTACTTTTGAGGGACCAATTCTCCTCCAAAATTTCTGAAACTTGATAGGGTTTATTTCTTCATCATTCTGAAGACAATGGTGGTGGCCATTTTTCATTTGGATGCTCCAAAAAAGAGCACAGCGCCAGTGGCACTACGCATTTGGAAGAATTTTTGCATGCCAAAATTGCTCAAAAACTCAAAAATTCACTAAAGTGCGAAGTGTGCAAAAATTTTCCAAAATCTGTGATTTTAATTTCTAATCAAGGGCTTGAGGCATGAAGAAACACCTCAGCAAGTATGTCTAACCTCTCCTTCTCTAAGTGTTTTTGGACTCTCTCAAGCCATGCTTTTGTGTGCTGTGATACATCTTACCTCATCAATGGCGTGGTTGATCTTCATTTGTTGATTATCCTGTTTGAGAAAGTTAATGAAAAACTTAGACCTTTCAATATTAGCTTGGAGGTTTCTAATCTTGGCTTCTTTCTCTCGGATGATCAAGGAAATATCATCATTAATTCTGTCAGTTTACAAGTTTCAAAATATGCCTCCTTCTCATGGAGGCCTTTCTCTTCATGTATGTCCACCTCTACCATATTTTCCTTGCCTTTGTGTACCTGATTTGTTGGTGAAGAAAATAGGACCCCTCACACATTCTATGGGGCAAACACCTAAGTGTGTGCCAATGGCTCAAATCAGCCCTCTCAAGATTGATAATTTCACCTTTGCTAGGTTGCCATGATGAATTTGGTGTTCAAAACCCTAGGGATATGATGAATGAAATTAAAGAGTGTGAAGTGAATGGAGGTGTCGGGAAATGAAGGAAATGGCAATATGTAAGGGAGCCTAGGCTAATTAAAACCCTAGGGTAAATGGAATGAAATGAAGGGAATATGGATTTTAAAGGAGAAGCTTTGACAAATGGAGGAATTGATAATGTAAATGATAACCTAGGTCTAAGAAAACCCTAGGATCTTATAGCTTTGACTGATATATGTTTAGGGAAATGAGTATGGGAAATATGAATGAAAATGGCAAAAGGAAATGAAAACTAGGGTTTCATAGTAATAAACACTTAAAATATTTAATAGAACACCAAATATATGAGAAGAGAGGTGATTTAGGGTGTACTTACTGATTTAAAGCCTTTTGAAGAAAGTGGGAGGAGATTTGAGCTTGTTGGAGGTGGTGAAACTCTTCAAAACCCTCCCTGTGCAAACACACAATGCCAAGACAAACGTGCAGCGCCAATGTATTTTGGTCAGGAGTTTTCGGGAAAAAGTGCAGTGCCAAGGAGCACTATTTTGCAGACCACATTTGGAGGCCTTACTGGTGTCAAAATTGGGCCCAGGATAGCTCATTGGAAATTTTATCTTGTCTAATTTCCAAGTATAATTTTTTTCTGTTTGGAGTTCATTTTCCTAGTCAAAAATTGATTTTCCCAAAACTGGTCAAAAAGTGATGAATGAAGGTGCAGAAATGCAGAGTACTCGTGCAGGAAACTTTTGGAGGCCTTCCTCAACTCAAAATTGAGCTCATGATATCTCATTAGAAATATCTCTCAGTCTAGTTATCATTTGATGCATCAAGAAAGTCATTTGGACACTTCCTCTATGAGAAAAATTTATTTTCCCAAAGTCACTCCAGAAGTTCAACAACTCTCTTGTAGCGCCTGTGTTTTTGACATTTCTATAAAACCATGACACCTGTGTAAAATATGAAGAATATTTTATTTATTGACCTATGAGGGACAAAAGCCTCTCTCACGTTTGTCAAATTCATCTCTATTTGGTCGGAAACATAGTTTAAAGAAAAACTGGCCCGATGAGTGGCAAATGGCTTGACTTCTGGAATGATTTGTTTAAACATGATGGAGACATGATCTTATGAGTTTGAATGACCTCATACTTACTAAAATGACCTCCCTTATGGCTCCTCTACTCATATGCCTCTTTTTCATAGCAAACCCTAGTTCAGTAGGAGAGGAAATTAGGGTTTAGTGCTTGTGAACAATGATGACTTGGGCACCCTTGGGAAAAGAGAACTCCCTATGAAATTTGATGTGTTGGCATGTGGAACTCTGAGTTGGCAGCCTTTGAGAGACTGAATAATTATTACATTTGAACTGACTGAAGCAAATCATGAGTTTATTTTGGGTCACCTTCACACCTTCTGCTGCCCTTTATTGAAAATGAGACAATGCAGTGATTTGACCTAATGAAACCCTAGTGACCTAATGAGAAATGAAAGAAACTAACTCAATGAGTGATTTTGACTGAAAGTGAAATGAGAGCAGACTTGTTTTCAACATGATGAAGACATGGAAGAGGGTCATCGGACATATACTTGTGAAGGAAAATGAGACATTGTACAAGGACAACCACCAGTGGAACAATTTTATATCATGACCTAATGGAATGATTGAAAATTATTTAGAGTGGGACACCTAAGATGCACATGCAAATGTGTTTTGATCCCTTGTGGAAGTATGAAAATATTGACACTAACAGGACAAAGGGAAGAAATTTTGCTACTCATGGTTGTTGTTGCTAATTGTGCTGGTACCATGGGAGACTCCAGAGGGTGCAGTACTCTTAGAGTTGGAGCCTCAAATATGCGAAGGGGCACACTATGCCAATCTGTGGGATTCAACCGACCCAAAGCAAGTGAAAGAGAACAAAATATTTTGGGTTCTATTTGAGGGCGTGCTGGCAGCATCAGTACATTCGCGGCCCAGAATATCCCCAGCAACTATGAGAAGTATAAAAGCATTGTATACTTTCAGGTTACCATGCACCACATGCAGATCAGGGCGTACAATGATCCTATCTGGTATAACTTTGCCTTCATGGTGACTGAAGCGGAGATTGACCAGGTCATTATGACCTAGCCAGTAGCATGGAAAGTTGGGCTCAGCCCCACCCAGCCCGTTACAGCATCCACCTCTGGAAAAGAGACAACTCCGTGAGACAAATAAAAAGAATCAGAGTCCTGCACTGAAAATATGCAAAGATGGGTGCAGAAAAATATGTTGAAAAAGATACAAAACAGGAAGCAAAGAAAGACACGGAGCAAGATCTTGAAGGAGAAGTTGATTTAGACCTTGGAGGTCTCAATGGATTGGATGGCAATGGCGTAAAGTCTCTGAGAGGAATGAAGAGTGGCGCAAAAACTGCCAAGGATCTGCGAAAGAAGAGGAAAGGCTCTAAGGTTGGAGGAACAAAGGAGGTCACTCTGATAGAAGACAACTTGGACAAGATAGCAGATGAAGTCGCATCCATCTTTGAAGATAGATGGACCACCATGGAAGAGAAGTACAAGGTTGTGGCCAAAGCATTACAATCAGGGTTGTAGGTACTACAGTTTGATACTGACAATATAGAGGTGAGCATGGATCAAGCGAGGGTGATTCAAGTGGGCCAACTTACAATCATGATCATCACCACAACAGACAATAGGATCTGCCCCTTCCCAGGCGCAGTAGTCACTTTGGAGTAGCCAGAATTGTGCATGCAGGTGCAGACTTTCCCAGAGGTCCGGATATACTTATCCATGCGGCCTAGTGGAAATTTGCACGCAATTCAAACCATTATCATGAATGAGATCTAGTTTAGGGAGCACACATGCAGCAGCAACTAAGCGAAGCTGAGCAAAAGGTTGTGGCAAAGACTGAAGAATCACTCCAAGCTCAGATAGCATAGTAGGAGGTTGTAGCTCAGCGAGTAGAGTTAGAACATATGATTGAAAAACTATGTGGTGATCTCTTAGAGTTGGAGCCTCGAATATGCGAAGGGGCACACTATGCCAATATGTGGGATTCAACCGACCCCAAGCAAGTGAAGGAGAACAAAATATTTTGGGTTCTATTTGAGGGCGTGCTGGCAGCATCAGTGCATTCGCGGCCCAAAATATCCCCAGCAACTATGAGAAGTATAAAAGCATTGTATACTTTCAGGTTACCATGCACCACATGCAGATCAGGGCGCACAATGATCCTATCTGGTATAACTTTTCCTTCATGGTGACTGAAGCGGAGATCGACCAGGTCATTATGACCTAGCCAGCAGCATGGAAAGTTGGGCTCAGCTCCACCCAGCCCGTTACAGCATCCACCTCTGGAAAAGAGACAATTCCAGGAGACAAATAAAAAGAATCAGAGTCCTGCACCGAAAATATGCAAAGATGGGTGCAGAAAAATATGTTGAAAAAGATACAACACAGGAAGCAAAGAAAGACACGGAGCAATTTCTTGAAGGAGAAGTTGATTTAGACCTTGGAGGTCTCAATGGATTGGATGGCGATGGCGTAAAGTCTCTGAGAAGAATGAAGAGTGGCGCAGAAACTACCAAGGGTCCGCGAAAGAAGAGGAAAGGCTCTAAGGCTGGAGGAACAAAGGAGGTCACTCTGATAGAAGACAACTTGGACAAGATAGCAGATGAAGTCACATTCGCCTTTGAAGATAGATGGACCACCATGGAAGAGAAGTACAAGGTTGTGGCCAAAGCATTACAATCAGGGTTGTAGGTACTACAGTTTGATACTGACAATATAGAGGTGAGCATGGATCAAGCGAGGGTGATTCAAGTGGGCCAACTTACAATCATGATCATCACCACAACAGAAAATAGGATCTCCCCCTTCCCAGGCGCAGTAGTCACTTTGGAGCAGCCAGAATTGTGCATGTAGGTGCAGACTTTCCCAGAGGTCCGGATATACTTATCCATGCGGCCTAGTGGAAAGCTGCACGCAATTCAAACCATTATCACGAATGATCTCTAGTGCAGGGAGCACGCATGCAACAGCAACTAAGCGAAGCTGAGCAAAAGGTTGTGGCAAAGACTAAAGAATCACTCCAAGCTCAGATAGCATAGTAGGAGGTTGTAGCTCAGCGAGTAGAGTTAGAACATATGATTGAAAAACTGTGTGGTGATCTCCTAGAGGTGGCCATCCCTGGATCTGCCATGCTGCAGGTAAAAGTTGAGATTTTTTTCGTAGCACTGAAAGATTCCTGCTCATATGTGTAGATAGTAAAAGCGGAGTTCGAACAGTAGATCGCTGCATTGCAAGCCAAGTTTCAACCCAAACTCCCCTAGAAGTGCGTGTGCAGTGGGCAGCCTTGGTCAAGGAAGTATCAGAAAATATCATTGCCACCGTCGACAAGGGCACCGCGCTGCTAGAAACAACAATGGGATTGTGGCCATATCTACAAATAGATCCACTAGTCAAAAATATATCGTAGGAATTGCATGCTAAGGAGTAGGCTTTTGACGACCTTGAGGAGGCCTTGCCTACGTTTGTACCTACTTAGCACATAGCCCGCTTACAGACTAGTCAGATCTTGCACGACGAAGTAGAGGAGCTGTGGAGGAAGAAGCATATTGTAACGGAGCACATGAAGCCATGGGCTGACAAGGCGATGAAACTGTCGCAGGATCTGGATGCAGCTGTCAAGAATTTGAACCAAACCTATCAAAGCATCAACCTAGCCGTAGAAGGGTTGACATTGAAAAATTTGGTGGACAAAGCGTCGAGTGCATCTGATCAGAGCACAGGTGTCCTAGCGCCCTTCGTCATTTCCATAAAGTTGTTGCAGCTCAAGATGAAGAACCCAACACCACTGTGACTTGGGACGAGTCACAAGATTGTGTTGGGGGCCTGTTGGAGTGAGGTCCCTTAGGACCAAATTTTGGATAAAAATATAGTATTTTTTGTAAGTTAATTCGTGCATGTTGAGAAAATCATAGGTCAAGGGGATTTGAGGTAGGTCAAACCCCATCATCAATTGTAATGGGAAAAAGGGTAGAAATAGGGGCTGCAAACCACAGTTTTCGGACCTTAGATGAGCACAGGATAAAGTTATAAATAGGATTTTAGATCGAGCCGAGTAAGAAGTTGTAATTCTAAACTAAGTTTTGATATGATGTTCTGAGCTGAAAGGAGAACTTCTCTGGGTTTAGAAGGCTCCTGTTGGCTGTGTGCGCAGAGACCTTAGTCCTATTATGTGCGGACCCCGTTGGCTGTGTGAATGTGTAAAATGGAAGTATTGTAAGGATGATATGAATTGTTAATGTATAAAGGAATGTTTGGGGAGAAATATGAGTATCAAATGCATCTGTATTCTACTTTATGATCTGTTATGTATGTTATTTCTTTTTACTGTGTTATTTGTGTTTGGATAGATTGTGCAGCTATATTTTTCCTTAGATGAATGTTAAATTAATAGATCTATTACTGTTGAACCTGAATATCATGTATTAAGGTTTTTTAAGGGATTACAGGAACTTTATCTGTGCACGCACAGGATAACCTGCGTAACCTGACCTAAATCTACCTACTTAGGGCTTCTGGTTAGGGCTTCCATTGTGAAGGTTAGGCCACATTTGTTTAAGATCTGAGGACACCCCCATCATTTAATTCTCTCTCAGGGTTCCATCCTGCACCCCCCCATACTACTTCAGGTGAGACTTTGACCTGTGCAAGTAGGTCACTATTTAAAGGGCCAGCAGTAAGAGGATTTTGTTGGTTAACCTTAACTCCAAACCTGAGTCAAGACCCCTCAAGCCAACAAGTACAATAGATGATTAAATTTCATTAATTCATAGGCTCAAAGTAATGGTGACAGATGTGTTTGAGCATAACCTAAGTATCATATTCGTTTAAGGATTATCTGAACCCCTATGTGGTTGGGTTAACAGCTTCAAACCAAAATCTCTACATGATGTTATCATCAAAACCCAAGATATCGAGGATGCAATAAAAAATAAAAAATATTCATCCAGAGGATGAACCACATTATATGGTTCGAAACATCGACCAACAAATAATGATATGATTTATCTAAAATACATTCTCAATAATCAATTTTATCCCAAACCCTTTTTTCCTTAGAAAAGAAAACATAAGAAGCCCTTCTAGAAGGAGTGGACTGAGAAAGAAAAATAGTATTATGAGACTCAAAAGGAACTGAGAAGGAAGAAACTCTACTTTAATTTTAAGGAGGCTTAGGAACTGGGCCATAGGTGCATAAGGAAGGGCAAGGTGAATTACAAAGAGGTGCTATTAGATAGTGATGTGGAAGAGGATGGAGGACACGCTCAAGGTGATGAGCATAGTAGTACGGATGATGAGAAACCATGTGTGGAGACTAAGGGAAGAACTATAGCCGCTCTATCAAGCATCTCTAGATATTACACTTTAAGGGGCAAGGCAGTAGTACATGGATAGTGTGTCAATATATTGATTGATGGTGGGGCAACCCACAACTTCATTGAACAAACTATGGTGGCTAGGAGAGGCATTCACACAAAATATTTTGAGGGATTAAATGTTGTGGTAGTTGATGGGTATGGTCTGACATGCATAAAATGTGAAAATTTCATCTATTGTCGTAAATGGAAACTATTCTCCTAACTGTAATTTTAATTACATAATTTATTTGCTACAACAAAAAATGAATAAAATCACAAGTGAAATTTTCACCATAAAAATTATGAAGAAAATAAATTTATGGAAGATGAGATATTCTAGCGCACATATAAAAAATAACATGGTTATTTTTGGACAAATGTCCCCAGAAAAACCCAATGCGGGAAAACCGATGCAACATTATGAGGGTTTATTTTACTATGCAACAACTAAAATTTGAGTGCATTAATTTGGATGCTATGTTGGAAATACATACTAATAGAAATATTTGCAAAAGCATCGTGACAAATTTTCCTCACCCCACAATTGATTATGTCCCCGAAATCTCCTCACTAGCCACACACAATCCCTTTTTCGTCAATTTCTGCATTGAGGTTGCGCAAATATTGCTACAAATGCCTTCGGAAACCTCTGAAACCCTTAGCTTTGTCTATATCTAGCTATGGAACTGACTCAATGCCTTGTATAACCAAAATCTTGGCCTCTGGCTATTGAATCACTAGCTCCTCCAGCTAGATCGAAATGACTGTTGTTGTCTACATAATCCTTGCGCAGACCGTCTAGGAATTTCACACTCCCTCTCACTGCCTCATCCTGAACTGGAATAATTCCTCCAGAAATGTTGTTGAACTCCTCTACCACCTGATACTCACCCTTTGATTCAATATTCTTTGTTGAATCTATGCTATTGAGAAAATAAAAAATCCTGGGAAATTGGGTATCTGCATTGGTGTGTTCTCCATCTATCCATCAACTTCTTCCTATAATATTTTGTTGGAACACCAACAACCAAGATTAGAACTTAATCTCGGGACCATATTAATTCCCTAATGATTTTTGCAATTTTATAGATGATTCTCACCTTATCACAAGTAATATTTATTAGTTAACCATATTCCCTAAGTTTAAACTTAGGAAATATTTAAAAATTGCCTAATAATGTAATTGAGCCATCTCTAGGTGGAATTTATAGTAATGATTCCTAGGTTTTGGAGATCTCATGTGTTTTATTTCCTCCACAAAAATTAAAAACTAGACCACCTCTGATGCTGCAAAAAACAACGCTCCCTCTTAGCGAGGAAGGTGTTCTATTGCTGCACCATTGCTACTACAACACCCAATTTTTGTACCACCCTATATCACGTTGTTGATGTCTAGCCACTTACCACCAACCACTATGCAACTTTGATGTTTCATTTGTGCTGCTGTTGACATTGTTATAATGGTGCTAACTCTACATCTGCACTACAAGACCCTCTCATTTTTTGTTGGTGCGATTGCAACAACTTCAACTAAGAAGCATCTGAAATAATCTGTCCCTCCAACTGAAATGGGTTTTCCACCATACACCTTTGTTCTCTGAAATAGACAAAGTTAGCTCTACCTAGAGATTTCGTGAGTATATTTGCAACCTGCTCTTCTGTGGGAACATACTGTAGTTGGACCGCTCTGCACTGCAGATAATCTCTAATAAATGGCATTGAATATATATGTGTTTCAACCTGTCATGAAACATTGTATTCTTAGAGAGCCTGATGCAACTATGATCATCACAGTAGACACTTTTCTCCTCCATCCTCTACCTGAACAAGCTGACCAGCAAATTTCAATTCCATATATCTTCACATGTAGTTGTGCTTGTTGCCATATACCCCGCTTCTACAAAGTTTAGTGCGACTGACTTCTACTTCCTACTACACCAAGAAACCATCCCTGATCCAACCTTGAATTAGTACCTAGAGGTAATTTTCCTTTCCACTGAATTTCCCTCCCAATATACATATGTGAACCCACATAGTCTGACGTCATCCCCTCGGGGATATCTCAACCCAAACTCGAGCATATCTAGAACATACCTCAAAATATTCCTTGCTACTACCCAATATACCCTCTTAAGTTCTACCATAAACTGATTGAGAGTATTGACTGCGAAGTAGAAATCTAGCCTAGTGTTGACTAGATACATGATAGAACTGATAAGTTGTTGATATAAGGTGGGGTCAACATCCTTGTCATCTAATGCATATATCTTCTTCCAATTGGTGATCATGGACGTAGACATGGGTATACAATCCTGGTTTTATGAACCTCTTCAGAATATATGTAGAGTATCTTCCCTGCCCAAGGAAGATATCTCCATCCTTCTGCCCCACTTCCAATCCTAGGAAATAATGCATCAACACCAAATCCTTCATATCAAACTCTGCTACCAGGTTTCTCTTGCATTCTTCTATGAGCCTTGATGATCATGTCAATAAGAGATCATCCACATATAATACTAGGATGAGTGGCTCACCCTCTACCATCAAGTATTAAAGGTTACGATCTATGTCACTCTTGATGAATACCATATGTTGCAAGTAGTTTTCAATCCGACCATACATTCCTTGGGATCCTGCTTGAGCCTGTATAGATATTTATTCAATCTACACATATGAGTGTGCCTCTCATGAGTCTTGATTCCTTTTGATTGTTATATGTACACCTCTTCTTCAATCAACCCATTCAATAATGTTGTTTTGACATCAATCTGGTGAATATGTCATCCCATTTGAGCTTCTAGGGATATAACTGACCGAATAGATGTGTATCTAGAAACTAGGTCAAAGGTATCCTTATAATCTATTCATGATTTCAGTGCATACCACTTTTCCACAAACCTAGCCTTTTAATTCTCCATATTTCCATCTGAAACATACTTGATCTTGTAGATCCAACGTGAACCTACAACTGGACTATCCTCAGGCCTCGACACCACCTACCAAACATCTTTCATCATGATAGAGCTATATTATTTTACCATGGCTTCTGCCCACACCTAATGTTGTGCGACTTCCTGAAAGATGGAAGGTTCTGCAACTTGAGCTACCAATGCTTGATATCTTTCATGATGTTTGTGCTCTCTCTTATTCATCCTAGGAGCTCCAATAAACTCCTATTCATCTCTCAATGTCTGAAGAACCTCTCTGATGGTATGAACACTAGTAGTGGGAGGTTCAACCAACTACTCCTCATCCTGCCTTTGTTGCTACGTCTCCTAAGAACTCACTGGATTCCATTCTCTTAAGGAAAGTCTACTACTCGTTATTGTACTCGATCCCTATGATTGTCCCACTGGTGGTCCTGCTTGTTGCCCCTGTAGCTGGACCAATGGAGCTTCAACTGGCTAATTCTGAAATCCTAAAATCCTCCTAATGATAGGAATGTAGATCTTGTATGCCTCGGATGTTTCTCTATACCCGATCAGAAACCCCTTCTCTATAGTTTGATCCAATTTAGTGTGATTTTCATCTGGCACGTGGAAATAAGCAATGCTGCCAAAACTCCTGAAGTGATTAACTTCTGTTTTCTTCCGTGTGAATACCCCTCCTGACGTTTTCTTTCCCAATTCTATATGAGGAGTCCTAATTTGAATATACACTACTTTGTTATATGCCTCTGCCCATAGAAACTTGGCAAAATCCTAGTCATATAACATTGCTTTTGCAACCCCAACTATGGTTCTGTTTTTCCACTCTACTACCCCATTCTGTTGTGGATTGTGAGTTTTCCATTCTCTTCTGATTACTTCCTTAGAATAAAAATATGTGAAGTATTTATCAATATACTCTCCACCATTATCTGAGAAAAGAATCTTGATATTATTCCCTGTTTAATTCTCCACGAGATCCTCAAACTCCCTGAAATGATCAAAGACCTCGTCCTTGGTCTTCAACAAGTAGATCCAAGTTTTCCTGGAATGGTCATCAATAAAGGTTACAAAGTACTTAGCACAACTGAGAGATATAGTGGACATTGTGCCACATATCTAAATGTATAAGTCCTAACATGTCATATTCTCAGTTATCACTTCTTGGGAATGTTGAGGCTTAGCATACTTCCCAAGCACGCATCCCCTGCACACATCATTGTGTTTTGTGCCAAGTTTTGGAACCCCTGTTATTGTCTCCCTGAGCATATTGAGTTCTCCATGGTGTATTTTTCCTATTATTCTAGACCACAACTCATTCAGTTCCTTCCCACCACTAATTCCACTTCCTATTAGTGCCATTGGAGATTCGACCTACAACCTGTACAATTTTTTGCTTCAAACTCCAATCTATCTTCCAAATCAAGTGTTTGAAAAACACTTTCTTCCTTATAAAGTAGATATCATATCCCTTATCTTGTAACTGAGATACTGAAAGCAGGTTCATACCCAATCCTGGCATATGCAATACATCTTTAATGTAGGTACTTTCTCTTGAATCCCTCTGAAAATCGATGGTACCTCTCCCTACTGGAGTACACTTCATTTTGTTTCCCATCGTAATCTCGAAGTACAAATTCTCCTCCTTGTAGCTAGAGAAATATTCTCTAATCCATGTCATGTGAGTTGACACTCCATTGTCTATATATTATACACCCATTGAAGTTGAGCATAATAAGTAATAAAATTCTTCCTCTATCCTGGAAGACAAATATGAAGCCCCCTAAAAGTCAATTTTTCCCATGGTCATATTGAATAATTTACTAAATAAAAATTTGTGTGTTATTCCTCTTCTACCCGATACTAATTTTTCTCTAGAAACTGTTGTAAAATACTCTGCGCCAAATCAAGGAATATGCTAAAGGAAAATATAAGTTATTTCTTCTCCCTTTTCCCGTTGGAATCACTATGTTGGGATATTCGAATTTTTCTGCCACCTGCATCTAAAAATCAAAATTTTCCCAACAATTTGCACTATCTAATTAGGTATTGTGCAGCCCTTGGAAATCTCAGCCCGCTGCTCCCTCAGAGTAGAGAAATTTTCTTCTTCTGCCTCTAAGCTTCCCCGTATGATGAATTACGCTCTGATACCATGTGAAAATTTCATCTATTGGAGTAACTAGAAATTATGCTCCTAACTATAGTTGTAATTACATAATTTATTTGCTATGTCAAATAATGAATGAAATCACAACTACAATTTTCACCATAAAATTTCTACGGAAAATGAAATGTTGGAAGCTGAAATATTGTGGCACGCACATAAAAATTAGCAGATTTATTTTTGGAAAAATTTCCCAAGAAAACCCAATGTATGAAAACCGTTGCAATAGTATGAGGGTTTATTTTATTATGCAGTAGTTAAAATCTAAGTATAATAATTTGGATGTTCTGTTGGAAAACCAATCTGAGAGAAATATTGGGCAAATTATTGTGAGAATTTTTTCTCACCAAAAAATTGATTTATGTCCCTGAAATTTCCTCCCCGACCACAAGAAATCCTACTGCGTCAACTTCTGCGTAGAGCTTACGTAGATCCTGCTACAGATGCCTCTGGAAACCTATGAAACCCTTAGCTCTGTATCTGTCTAGATCTAGAACTGACTCACTGTCTCGTCTGACTAAAATCTCGGCCTCCTGCTACTGAATCACTAGCTCCTCCAGCTAGATCGAACTGACTTCTATTTTTCCTACGTAATCCTTGTGCAAACCCTCTGAGAATTCCACACTCCCTCTCACTGCCTCTTCCAAAACTGGAAAACTTCCTCTATAAATGATTTTGACCTCCTCAACCACCTACTACTCACCCTCTAAGTCAATATTCTGTGTTGAATCTCTGCTACTGAGAAAATTTAACTATTTGGACAACTAAGTATCTACATTGTTGTCTTCTCCATCTACCCATCGACTTCTTCTTATAATCTTTTGTTGGAACACCAATGACCAAGATTAGAACTTAATCAAGGGCCCAAATTAATTCCCTGTAGATCCATATGAGTTTTTAGATGATTCTCATCTTCTCTCAAATAATATTTATTAATTAACCATATTCCTTAAGTTTAGACATAGGAAATATTTAAAAATCGGCTAATAATCTAATTGAGCCATCTCTAGGTGGACTTTCCAGAAAAAAATTCTGGGTTTTGGATATCTCATGTGTTCTAGCCTCTCCACAAAGTTTTGAGACTAAAACAGCTTCGGTGCTACAAAAAATAAAACAAAAAGGGCTCCCCAATTAGAGTTGATGATGGGTAATTGTACCATGACCGATGAATTTTATATGGTTGAACTGGAAAACACTAATTTGAAGAAATACCAAATAATTGAGATGGAATTCAATGTAGAAAATGGTAAGAGGGTAACTATGAAGGGCATGTCTAATTATTCCCATACTATTTGTAAGCAAAGGGAATGGAAAACATATTCAGGAATGATGATGTATCTTCGGCAACAGAGTGTCACATTATGACATAGAAACCTTCAAATTGCAGCCAATGTTATCATGTAGACATTCAGTCATTGTTGAGCAAACATGACCAGGATGTTGTGGATATCTCTCCAAGAAGGCCTCTTGACAAAGGCTTTGAGCACAAAATTGAGTTAGATGAAGCGACCAAACCCATAAAAAATATTCCACATAAGCATCTAAAGAAGTTAAAATGTGATATAGAGAAGGAAATCAAGGAGTTGTTGGAGATGGGACATATCAGACCCAACTCCTGTCAATTCACTTCTTCAATATTCTTGGATAAGAAGAAGGATGACTCTATGAAAATGTGTATAACTATCATGCTTTGAATAAGAAAACAATCAAAAATAGGTATTCCCTTCCAAGGATCAAAAAGTTGTTGGACGAGTTGCATGGGGCAGTATACCTCTCAAACATTGATCTTCAATTAGTATATCGTTAATCAAGGCCAAGGAATAGGATGTTCATAAGACTACCTTCAAGTGTCATTATGTGTATTACAAGTTCTTGGTCATGTCATTTTGGTTGACCAATACACTTGCCACTTTCCAATCCTACGTGAACCACACCTTCAATAAGTAATTGCAAAAGATTGTGTTGGTGTTCTTTGATGATATCCTTATATAAAATAGGACATGGGAGGATCACTTGAGGAATTTGTATGAGATATTGGGTTTTAAAGGGTAGGATTAATTTTATGATAAGGTGTCAAAATGTGAATTTGGTCTGATAGAGATTCTGTATTTAGACCATGTGATTAGTTCAAGGTTGTAGGCATTAGGATAATTTTGAGGTCAAAAATGGGCTTCAAAATGAAAAATCTACTAACCAAAATCAACTTTAAGAGAACCGGCAGGATTCAAAATCATGATATAATCCCCAAGGAAGAATATTTTTGGAGGAAAAATAAGAAAACTACTTTTTTTAGTTATATTCTCACTTATCTCCTTCTAGGTTTATGAATTTTTTAAAATAAAAGAAACAAAATTGCATTTTTTTAATTGTATTTTCTACTTATCTTTTAGTAGCTTTACTCAAATTTGAACTATGTAGACTTCTTTCATGTGAAATTAGAGTTTGTGTCCATTGAGTCCCTACTCTACCTACTTTTGAGTTGATCCACACCAAGAAAAATTCAAAATACATGAAAATGTGTTTCAAACATGTTTTTTCATGTTTTTTGAAATTTTCTCGATGTGGATCTACTCAACAGTATTGCAAAGTGGGTATTTTTTGGATGAAAAATCTAATTCCACATCCAACAAGAGTACACATTTGAAATTTGAGCAAAGCTTCAAAGAGATAAGTTTAAAATATAATAAAAAAGAAGAAGATATTTTTCTTTCTTTTCTTTAAAAAATCCATAACACTTATTTTTTTATTTTTACTATTATCTTATTATTTTCCATAGGAGCTCCATTTTAGACCTTCAAATTCCCCAAATTTACATCAAGAGAATATCCAAGACATATTTGATTGGTCACTTCCTATGACCCTTATAGAGTTGAGGGGATTGTTTGGATTATGTAGCTATTATAGACACATTGTTAAGTGGTTTTCATAGTTGGGCTCACCCTTAACATATATTACAAAGAAAGGGACACTTAGGTGGATAGAGGAAGCTCAACAGGCATTCGAAAAGCTCAAGGAGGTGAAGAGCACTTTAACAGTATTGGCACTTCCTAATTTCACTCAACCCTTTGTGTTTGAGTGGGATTCTTCAGGAGAGGGTATTGGATTTGTCTTGATGTAGAACAAACATCCAATAGTGTTTAATAGTCAGAAGATGAGGGAATCAAAGAGGCTCTACTCCATCCATGATAAGGCGATACTTTCCATTATGCATGCTATGGAAAATTTCAAATAGTATTTTGTTGATGGTAGATTTTTGGTTAGGAATGGACACAACAATTTGTAATATTTCCTAGAACAAAAGGATCTGAATGAGAGGCAACATAAATACAAGATTATTATTTTGAAATTGAGCATATCAAGAGAAAGAAAAATATTGTTGTTGATGCCCTTTTTAGGAAACTAGAAACATGTTCCCATGTGGAGATTTCAATTGATTGGAAATCACGCCTACTAGTGGAATATTCCAAGAATAATATAGTTTGTGAGTTCATGGATAGTCACATTCAAGATGATAGGTATAGAGTGGTGGATGACATTATATTCTATAAGGGTAGAATATATTTATTCCTTGATTGCATACTTAAGGAGAAGAAAATGAGGGTTACTTGTGATACACCTTTGGCGGGGCACCTTGGATACTTCAAAAATTATAGGTAGATTAGAGATAGGTTCTCATGGAAGGGCCTTAAGGACGATCTGTTGCCACATGTGAGGGAGTGTATGGATTTTCAGTTGAACAAGTTAGAGCATACTCATCCTATAGGTGTATCACATCATTTTACCATTATAGAAAATAAGTGGGGGGATATGTCGATGGTTTTCATCATAGTTCTACCACAGGTGTAGGGTCATGATTTCATTTATGTATTTGTTGATTGGTTTACCAAATTCATGCATTTTTGTGTGGTTGCATTCAAAGTATAAGGCAACACAGGTGGTAAATTTGATTTTTAGGGAGGTGTTTAGGCCCCATGGGATACCTAAGTACATTATTAGTGATCGAGAAAACAAGTTTCTTGGTTCATATTAGCAAGATTTTTTTAGATTGGATGGAATTGAGTTGACTCCTACTACCACTTATCACCCTCAAATGGATGGCCAAATAGATATTGTGAAAAAATGGGTTGGAAAGTACCTTTGTAACTATGTTTCAGGACAATAGAAAACTTGGATTAAGTGGTTGCATCTAGGAGAACATTGTTATGTAACACCACTTACCACATGTTCATTGGTATGACCCTGCTTTGATCATTGTATGGCTACGATGCTCCTTCATTTATGGATTTGACGTTTGGGGAGAGAAGATATCCCAAAGCCAAATATTGGATTCAAGAAAGCCAAGATATCTTTAAGATCCTTAAGGAAAACTTGCAGGATTCCCAAAACCAATAGAAGAAGTATGTAGAAAGCACAAGGTTACACACAATTTTGAGGTAGGAGTATTGGTTTTTTTTAGGTTGAAACCATACAAACAATATTATCTAAATAAAAGTGGTATAGAAAAGTTGAAACCATTCTTTTATGGTTTTTACAGAGTAACAAGGAAAGCTGGGGAAGTAGCTCGAGCTACCATAAGGGTTCAAGATTCATAATGTTTTTCATGTATCATGTCATGAGAAGGAATTGGGATAACAAGCTATTACTTAAGTAGAGTTAACCCCACTATATGAGGAGGGGAAACTGGTATTAATCCCTGAGGATATTTTGGAAGTTAGGGAAAGGAAATTGAGGAGAAAATTGATCAGAGAGTATCTTATCAAGAGAAAATACTTGCAAATAGAGGATGTTATTTAGGAATGAGAGTATAAGTTTTAGCATCCTAGTTTGTAGTTGCTTGAGGGAAAGCACTCTCTGAATGATCATTTCAAGAGAATAACTCAGTAGCTTATTTGGTTCCTATAAGCTATATCGATAAAAATGGGGATCAATTATTTTAATTATTTAAATATCATTTAGGTGAAAAAGAAACATGTGAAAGTGACATTGAATTAGACAAAAAGGAAAAAGGAAAAAAAATTATGAAAGATATATTAGAGCTCACTCTTTGGGCATGCATAATCATTTCCTCGTATCGATTTCGAGAGCTCTTGTGGCTTTCGATAAGTAAGGGTGAACCCCTTGAGTGAATTGGTTTAAGTGGTGAAACAAATCCACCCTATTTGATTAGGAAGAAAGATCACTCAGAGATTTCACAGGTATTTATTGCTGAAGATTCATCTCATTGCCAGGTCATGGGTACAACCATAGATCATGTGCTTTTTGGAGGTTTTTTTTCCCAATTGCAGTCTGTGTGAGAAAAAGGGGGTTGACTCACTCTTTATAGAATGTGGGATTACTTGAGGAGGCCATACCGATTATTATCAAAAAGTTAATGGTACTGAAGAACGATATTTCAAAATTGAATATGCACATGCCATGTTAAAGTCTTCATTTCAAGTCACCAACTGGACTCATCATCAGGATAGACATGTTAAGAGAAGAAGAGAAAGATATTGAGAAAAGAAATAGGAGAATGAAGGGGAAAAGGAAAAATGAGGGTTAATGAAATTAGAGTCATATTTTAAAATTAAAATAAAATAAAAATAAAAACAAAGAGTATTCAAATAAAAATAAAAAGAGAGGGAAAAAGCCAAAAATACACAATAATAATAATAAAAGAACAAATATTAAAATAATAATAATGTTAATCAAAAGTGAATAATAAAAATATATACAAGAAAAGAAACAAAGTTAAGTAAAAAAATAAAATAAAATAAAAAGAGGAGGAAAAGAATAATAATAATAATTAAAAATGAAATATCTAAAACAAACAAACAAAAATTAAATTATAAAACAAGAATAATAAAACAAAAGAAATAGATCATAAAGTAAAGTAAAATATAAGTATAGTAAAATAAAGTAAGAAATATGAAAAATAAAAATAAAATAAACTAAAATAAATTGGATAAAGGATCAAATCAAGACGAATTAATACAAAAAAAAATAACCCAAGGTGGAGGTAAAATGAGAATATAGGATAGAAGAAAAATAGTAAGGGGTAGAAAGAGAAAGAGAAGATGGAAGGGAAGTGGAAGGAGGTGAATGAAGAGAAAAAGAGAGGGCTTTAGGAGCAGATAAGGAGAAGTTTCAGAAGAGAAAGGATAAGTTAAATGAGTGAGATTAAATGTATCAATTGTTTTTTACCTCAGCCTCTCCATTCATCTTCACATTTTTGGGATGTTTCATGATCTTTAAGGCTTCTCTAAACTTCTGCTTGAAATAATGATCTTCCTTAGTGATAATTTTCATGTTTTCAAGGCACAAGTCGTGCTTAGTCTTGGATGAGTGTTCAACAAGAGTGAAGGAGTGAATTATTATTTATGTCAGACCCATGTTCATAAGACTCGAGGAACACGAGGTTGACATAAACAAGAAAAGAATTTTCCCGTCCACCCTTGTTGAACGCTCATCCAATACTAAGCAACACTTGTGCCTTGAAAATGTGAAAATTATCACTAAGGAAGATCATTATTTCAAATGCAAGTTTAGGGAAGCATTAGAGATCATTAAACATCCTAAAAATATGAAGAGGGCCAGAGGGGATGAGATCAACAATAGTTGGATGCCTTCAATCTCACTCATTTAACTTCTCCTTTCTCTTGTTGAAACTTCTCCTTATCCCCTCCTAAAACCCTCCCTCTTGCTTTCCATTCACCTCCTTCCTCTTCTCTTCCCTCTTCTCTTTCTCTCCCTTTCTCTTATTATTTTTCTTAACTTTTCTTTATTCTCTCCTCTAACTTGTATTCTCATTTTACCTCTACATTGGGTTATTTTATTACATTAATTCATCTTAATTTCATCCTTTATTCATTTTATTTTATGTTATTTTATTTTCATTTTTATTTTCATTTTTCTTACTTTATCTTATTTTATTTTGTTTTATTTTCTTACTTTATCTTATTTATTTTACTATATTTTTATTTTACTTTACTTCGTGATCTATTTCTTGTCTTATTATTGTTGTTTTATAATTTAATTTAACTCAATTTTTATTTATTTAGATTATTTTATTTTTAATTATTATTTTTATTTTTTTCTGTTTCTTATTATTTTATTATTTTATTTTACTATATTTTGTGATTTTATTTTTATTATTTATTTTATTTTATTTTTGTTACTTAACTGTGTTACTTTTATTGTATATATTTTTATTATTTATTATTTACTTTTATGTATATATTTTTATTATTTACTTTTATGGTATATATTTTTTATTATTTTTTATTAACATTATTATTATTTTAATATTATTATTATTATTATTATTATTATTATTATTGTGTACTTGTAGTTTTTTTTGCTTTTGTTTTTATTTTTATTTAAATATTTTTTGTTTTTATTTTTATTTTAAAAACTGACTCTTATTTTATTAACCTTCATTTTTCCTTTTCCTTTCCTTCGCCTATTTATTCTCTCAACATCGTTCCCTTCTTCTCTCAACATTGTTCCCTTCTTCTCTCGACATGGTTGTCTTGATGATGAGTCTAGTTGGTGACTCGAAACATAGACTTTAAAATGGCACTTGTGGATTCAACGTAACTCAACCACATAATTCTTTAAACAACAAGTTGAGGGTAACATTTGGTGGGTAGTTTTAGCTTAGATTTTTTCTTCCTTATACAACAGCATTTTTTCTTAGATGTTCAGGCCATCATTTGGTAGGTCATGCCATCAAAAGGGAGGATCAAACTAGTAACGAAATAGTATATTAATTTACAACGGTGTAAGGGGACATTTTAGTGTTGTCATCATCATCTATTTTCACACCAAATCGTGCCATTAACAATGGTTGTTTAAGGGCTTCTAGAAACCTAATTTTGAAACTCAAAAGGATGCTCTCACATGTAATTCGAGGTCAAATTAATAAAATAAATCATAATATATTGGTTGAGTGTGTTTATTGTTGTATTTTTGCTTGTAGTATGATAGTAAAGTTATTTGTTTAGCAAGAAGGGATTTTTCAATAATATTAATAAACAAATTTATTATATTGGTTGAATTTATTTGTTGTGATATTTTATTTTGGGTACATTGGTTGAGTTTCTTATCTAGAGAAAGGAGAAATTAAATCTATTTTTTTTTCCATTTATTATATAGATGGAGAAAATATTGTTATGGGGTGAATGAATGTGCATAAAGGATTGAGTGAATTGAGTGAAACTTTATTCTCAAGTCTAGTTTGGGGTGATATTCACAAAGTGTTAATGTTATCCCATGCCGATTTTCCTTGGGATTGTCAATTTTGAAGATATGGAGGATGGTAGCAATATGGCTATAGTCCAATCATTGACCATGGGATTGTGTTTTGTAAGTTGTACATGTTATAACCAATACCTAGTCTCACTCTGCTATAAAAGATGGGTGTGGCAGTGCTAGATCATTTGTTAAGAGACAACATTGGAGTGCCTTAGCATATGATATCAAAGTATCTTCAAAGGCTCACGGGGGTTATTTTGAAGGGGATAACATTGTTCTATATCAATTAAACACTACATATGAATCCCGAAAATTGGTAGATATGATGCAAATTAGCCAAGAAAAAGGAAATATTATCATCATATTACATATTTTCACAAACAAAAAACTAAAAGTTAATAAAAAGAAAAGAATGCGTATTTAACATTTATGGTTATAAAAGAGGAAAATTAGCATATATCAAGTTTTTCATTTTAATTGGTTTTTATATCTCTTTATTACATGAAAGGCACTTATAGCACAGTATGAGAAAGATGTATAATTATTTTTGTACTAAATAAGAAGTTGGAACACACACATATATATAGGCGTAGAAATGGCCATTTTCACATGAATTTGGTGATACAATTTCAAACAATAGTGTGATTTTTTTTGTTAAAAATATATTTTTGAATGCATAAATGGATTCGACACCCTGAAAAACATTTTTCACCGGAATCCAGTGATACAATTTCAAACAATAATGTGGTTTTTTGTTGTTTAAAATACATTTTTGAATGCATAAATGGATTCAACACCCTAGAAAACCCCGGGGCACTAGAATTCTACAAATTAAACAACTTAAACTCAAGTGTTTAAAAATCTCTTTTGGGTAAAAATTAACCATGAAAAATGCCCTAAAAAAGGTCATTTCTTAGTTAGACTCTCTCTCTCTCTCTCAAAGACAAATAAAATATTTCAATTTTCATTTTAAATAAAATATTTCAATATCAAATTTAAAATATATTATTTATAGGCCTATTCTAACTTAATAAATAAGCTTTTTGACCGAAATTCAACAAAATACACTAATACAATTTCAAGATTTTTTGTTATTTAAAATACATTTTTGAATGCACAAATAGATTCAACACCCTGAAAAACCCCTGAGGCACTCAAATTATGCAGATTAAACAATTTAAACTCAAATTTTTAAAAATATTTATCGTAAAAATGTCATGAAAAAGGCCATTTCATCTCTAAGTTAGACTATGTCTTATTTGTATATGTATAAAGTTAATGTGTTGCTACAAGGAAGATGTGTATAGATAAAATGTTTCAATTTTCATTTGAAGTAAAATGTTTCAACATCAAATTTATAATATATTATTTATGTATGTATAAAGTTAATGTGTTGTATGGTATGAAGGAGATGTGTTAGCCCTAGGCCAACTATTTTACATTTTGGATTTTTTTCGAACATATTTTCTAGTCAATTTTTCCTAAGTAGAGCATATATTTCACTTGCACATTTGGCCCAATTTCTGACGACCAAAATGTCGCTCTTACGACACATAGGCATCCCAATAGTGACACTTTGAGGCGGGGAAAAACATCGTTTCTAATACAGTCGCCATTCTGACACTTGATTTAACTGTCGAAATAGTGACACTTTTTTCTGACGTTTCCAAATGGTCGTCGCTCTTCCGACGTTACCCACTATTTTTCGCTATTCCGACGTTAGCAAGCATATGTCGCTCTTCTGAAGTTTGCAAGTAGTTTTCACTATACCAACGTTTGCAGATAGGTGTCGCTATACCGAGATTTTCAAGTAGGTGTCGCTATACCAATGTTTGCAGGGATGTGTCGCTCTTCCGACATGTACCCATAATTGGACAGTAGCATCGGAATACCGACAAAAAAAAAATGATATTTAAAAAAAACATTGAAGACTGTATCTTCAGAATATCGACGCTAACAAAATAATATTTATAAAAAAAAAACGTCGGAAGAATTGCATACAGTTCCAGTGATATTAAATTTCATTTATCAGGCTTTGTACTTAGATCTTGACTAGTATTGGAACAACTCTATCATAACTATAACGTTTTTTCGTCACATCTGATTTTCCTAGATATTTTGATCTTTTATGATTTAGAAAGTGTAGTGCTTTTTTATAATCAATATTTCAAAAACCTTGACCATTGGCATAGTCTAAATGATTTGGTAGCTGCAAAATTGTCCCCAAACATAAGAAAATGCAACGAAAGGGAGTCAAAATGAGAAAAATGGCATACTTCGCATTTCCCACATTCCTATATATTGTTAGTTGCAAACACATCATTGGCACAAGTTTAAGTTCTACATTATGATTTTGAGAAATTTATCGTTCTATTATGTTTGCAATATGTTATAAATCTGGACAACTAAATACATTATGGTTTACCTGGTGTTTGGTCTTGTAATTTGTATTCAAAAGAAGTAAATGATGGTCAAGGAGTTGAAACATAGTTTTTTCGAGTACACTTTATCTTAATAAGCATTTATGTCTAAGTTGTATAAATGGATTTTATGTTTTGATAGTCTGAATATTATATAACGAAGGTTTTGGAAGTAAATCTGTATCGTGACAATTGGCAATTATTCATCAAACTATGCAGTAAATGTTTGATATTGATTTTCGTTGGATATCAAATAAAAGGATTTAGGATAAGGATCATCCAAACTCACATTTTTTTAAGGCGAATAAAACAGGTTAAATTTAGTAGAAATTTCGGTGTTTGTTCTGGTTATAAGGGATTAAAATTTCAGGGTATAATTTCTCCATGGATTTAGATGTCTTGTAAATAGAACTTTGGTTTTTTTTCAAGTGGGACTTTGACTTTTGGTTTCACCCAAGTTATGAGAAAATGATTTTTTTCAAAGAAATTTTAGATATTCCTTAATGTGCCAGCTACAACGTAGATGCAGAGATAACATACTTTTCAAGCTCGGATCTAATCTAAAAAATATCGGATTTTTTATAGAGAAGTATAGTGACCATACATCGGACCTGTTGTTGCTATTCGAGAGAAGTTGAAGTGCACACTTAATTGATGACAGTTCATTGTCCAGAAAAAAAGGATATGTGCACAATTATAGATTGGAAAAACTCAGCATTGAAATCTCGTCATTACAAAATTGAATAGGAACCATAACAAGGCTCAATTCCTCCATCTTCCGTCTCATATAATTCGAACTAAATCTAAATAATAAACGAAACCAATGAAAAAATTATGTTATTGATCCAAGTTTGTGGAATATACAAGCTTCTTATCTAACAGGGGTCTGTGTCTTCCACTTTTCCATACTTGAGTGATAACCCAGCCCAACCAATAACATTGTAAAATTGTTTATCATGACGATTTCTTTTTGATTTGGTCAATGCATACATAAATTATATCACTGTATGATAAAAATAGTAACATTGAAGAAGCTCGGTGGAAAGTGGTAGAATAACCCCAGACCTGTGATAAAAAATCACCTGTGGAGGCTCCTTACATTGTTGTAAGCTCAAATTGTGCAGCTCAGACCTGTAGCCTGCATTTGTGAAGCTTGGATATCTGTGATAGCTACGGGGCTCAAACTTATCATTCTCGAACTTGTGGAGCTACAAGGATATACTTGGCTTCTTTTCAATAGACTTGGCACATTACTTGGCATACTTGTATAGCACTCAATTAATAATTCAAGTCTTGTCATCATTGTTCATACAATGAGAACTTTGCAAGGTTTTAGAGTTAGTGTGTATTATGCAGGTTACTCAATGAGTAGAGTATGAGCTGTAGAAACAAGGAAAGAAATCCTGCGAGCGTTGAGTTATTTCAGGAAGTTTGGGGGACTTGAAGAGCTACCTCAAAAAAACAAAATCCAGGAACTACTTCAGATTAGCATCTTTCAAGAGCAATCATGCCACTATTGTCAATTAAAAATAGGTTCAAACCTTCACTATCTGAGAACTATAATTTTCAAAGGGTTTCTTCAAGATCAAATCTCATAGTTAAATGTGAATAATTCCAACAATCATGTAATAAAGAGAATCAAGGATGCAATTACAATTTGAAACTAGCAAGTGGTTACTTATGTAGAAAATTGGTAGTATTTAATGGAACCCTTTCCAAAAGTGATATCCAAAAATTTGACTGTCTATAGTTAACCATAGATAATAGGTTGTACTATTCACAAATGTTTTGAACATAGGTCAACACAACTTCACAGAAATTTCCAAAGACAACGCCACATAGGAATCATGTATTTTCATTGTGTTAATCTTGTGTCCGCAATTGAAGAAATATCAAGCCACAATATCCTTAACGTCTTCAGAAATCACCTTTATAGTTTATCAAAGCAATCTAGCGAATTCCAGATGTGCCAAAAGAAAATAATATAGAACCAAACAAATCCCACTAAATTTTTTATAAGATTGACCTCTAGATATAGGATCTCATCCTTCTAGTATTTTCAAAAATATCCTATAAGGTCTTCAATTTATGTGATTCTTATGATAATGCTCATATTATGCTTACCTCAAAGAGCTTGATTCACATAACTTCTTAATTCACATAGTTCCTTAGACTTCACATCATATATTATAGTATTATGCCTCAAACTTTATGTTATTCAAAAAATATTCAGGTCCTCAAGTAGCTTGCATAATATATAGAATAATGTCTTGCATAGAATTACACAAGAGTTCGCATAGAATGTCATAGGAACCACAAAATAGCCATAGTGTTCATTTGACAGGTTTCAGTACTTGGGCATTTAGCACAAATTCTTGAGTAAGTACCCAAATGCTAATTCTTTTAAAACTTGAATAAACTCCTCAAACACGTAATTTCATGCACATTATAAAGAGGAAAAAACCTCCCATAAAGGAGAAATTAAATCTATAACTCTATGCATCTCCAAAATGACCAAAGGCAAGACATGTGAATCCAAAAGACCACACAAATGAAGAGAGTGGAAATTTATAATAGACTTTGGTTCTAGTCCCATGTACAAGATTCGAGTGTGAACCGTAATCACTCTAAGAGAGCCCAAAATTGAATTCCTTGAATAGCGAGTGGCCCTGTTGCAAATAGTGAATAGAATTGTGATTATGAGGTTTTTCTAGGTTCATAAAAATGAAAAACATGAGGTATCAACAGTCTCCAAAAAACACCAACAACACCAACCCTCCAATGCATTTTCTCCTAAAATACACTTGAATGCTAATCTTGAACATGTTTCCAGATGGTCTTGAAAACCTAAGTTGTAATAGGAAAATATAAATCAACTTAAAAAGAAATGGATGCCCTAGGTGAGTTTATAAGGGGGCAATTAATGCTAATATGAACCGGTTACTCAGTAAAATAAACACACAATGATCCAACCATTAGTGTCTTAATTTACATTGGAAACTCAAAATTGATTAAAAATTCATAAGAAGTGTGGTATGGTGGTTAAAATATTGATTAACATATAGAATATTGTCTATCACATTCGAAAAATCAACACAAAATAGCTCAACATTCGAAAATGGGTTTTGTATTTATCCTGGAAAAGGAGGTCTTAATGCAAGCAGGACGCTGCATAAGAGTATCCTGAGCTGGGCAGGTGCCAATGGAAGGCAATACAGGCTTAAAAGCACAAGTTGGAAAGTGATCTAGATGCCTGACTCTATTTTTGCCTAAGACTACAGTCTATTGCTCGGTGAGGAGCTTGGGGGTGGGAAGAGGACGTCATCGCCTTTTCCCATTGGTTGGGTGGACCAGATTAGTCTTGCGGTATTGAGATAAGTATTTCATTGTTTCATTTCACAATAGATATGTATCTGTGTTTAAATGAAAAGGAAGTTTAATGATATGTTATTATCCTATCTACTATTTACATTATGATTAAAGCACTGTATATTTATGTATTGCACACTTGCGGAGAAGTTATACTAACCTAAGTAAGATGAAAAGTATTGTGGAGTTTTGTAATATAATCTTACAGAGAAGATATGCTAACCTATTTATGACAATAAGCATTAACAATATATATGATGAAATCTTACAGAGAAACCATTGATAATTTCATTAACGGTATCGATAGAGACTACATGGATGAATAACTTGAGAAATAGAATAATCTTTATTTTCAGTTGTTACAAATAGAATAAGACAAATAATCTTTCAATTTATTGAAGAACTTGTGTATTTAGTTGTTTGAGCCTAGGTTTGACTTTTATTAACACCTGCTCAATTCTTTCTATGTTAATATCAGAATTATGTATGAACACCTTGAGTGAGGGTGTTAGGACCTAACGTTCAGTCAACACTTAATTGAATCTGACCGATGCGAAGTGAAAAGACTCCTCTTCGACAATACTGGGCAAGTACATGCGGTTTGAGGGTAGGAAATCCTCAATTAATAACTTGAAACTTATCCAGTACGTAGGCAAGTAATCAGGGAAAATTTTAGGGGCTAATATTCGCAGGTGGGCTAATTTTCCATGTTTTTTCCAAAAAAAAGATTCGCCAATTTCCATTTTTTCTAAAAATGATTCTCCCACATTTTATTATAAAACTATTTTACCCTAAAAATCACCAAATTTTATATAGAATAATATATAATCATTAGAAATCTAAATAATTTTACAAAATATTGCCAAACATTTTACAATTTTCATATTAGGTGTTATCACTCCAAATATTTCCAAAAGGTTGTTCTAGGTGTTTAAAAGAAATATCAAAGGTAACTACTATCCACTTTTGGAGATTAGGATATAGCCTTCCTAATGCTCAGAGAGGGCTCTCTCTTAATGATTTAACTTTGTTTATTTTAATAGATTTTAGGCTAGTTCTATATGCTTGGTTGGGTTGGTTTTTTTTTAATTGTTTTGGTTAGTTGGTGAAATTACTTATTTAGATGAGTAGGTGCTTATTAGCTTTCCATTGGGCTATGGAGTCAAAGTGCTTTGAAATAGAACTGAATCAGATTATGAGGAAAGTGTTACAAAGCAAGATAGGTGAGCAAAATCAGATCTCAAGGTTGAATGGTGAACTGTTTTTTCAATCGGGATCAAGAAGAAATTAATAATTCTTTAAACCAGATAATGAAGAGGGGTGAAGAGGTCAATCGGGATCATAGAGAAACTAAGAATTCTCTAAACCGGATATCAGAAGAAAACATATAAATGTACAACAGTTAAAATCAGAGTGTAATTAAATAAATTCTACAGTAAAACTCCTGTTATAACATTCAAATTCAGAATACATTTAAGTTTATGGAATACTTAAAGAAAGAACATGAACAATTGAAATTATACTTCACTGAGATGGCTCATCACATAAATCCTGTAAGGAAGTTTCTTTATTATTGGTTCAGTCTATCGACTAGAAATTGCTACAATAGCCCTTTCAAAAGAAGATCAGTCATCTAACAAAAAGTGTTTAGAAATCCACACTTGACCGACCCTTAATACTTCAAATGATGAAGTATTTATACAAAAACATTACAAAAATATCCTATCAACTGACTAGGATTTATTTTAGGAAAATAAAATATCTTTGCAAAAAGATAGTGGCACCTACTAACTGAATGAAATATGGCCCTGTTTTCTTTTATTGTTGTTACTGTTTGTTTGTCTCATGCTGTCTGTTTCATCTGTCTGCTCTTTTACTTTTTACATTAAATCACAATAACTCTCTCGTGTTTCTGTGTTTTTAGTAAAAATGGATTTTACTAAAAAGAAATGTTTAACTTTATGAAAAATAAAAATGTGTCCTAGAGAGTACTTTAAATGAACTTTGTTGCTGCTAGTGTAGCTATATTATCCTTGGTAACAACCATTGTCTCTGTTTCATTTGTCTCTTTCTTCTCTATTGCTGTACATAATCTTCTGCAGAGTAAAAGCCTTCGAATTACTATCCTGTGAGTCTGGAGTAAACAGGTTGGAACTAGTATCAAACTGTTTATCCATCTCCTGGTTATGTTAATCACCTGCAAATTAAAACAACTGTAAATGAAAACAAAGTTTTGTTGGGAGGTGAGTAATGGCTTGGGTCTCTTTTTCAAAAATAAACAGAAATATGAAATAACGGTAAAGTAGTGAGGTTTTATTGTTTAGCGAACTGGGGCTTATCGCATTGGTGTGGGGGTTTATTTCAGATAATGGTGGTTTCATCGCAAGGCGCGGAGACGATTTAGTGGATTATCGCACGATAAAATATGGTTTGGCGGTTTTAGGATGGGGGGATGCGATAAGATCTGGTGGCACCACTTGGCAAGGTAGGGGGTGGATAAAACCACCTATTTCACAACCACCCCCCTCCCCCCCATTGGTTTTAAATATCAGATGTTGAGGGGTGCGAAAAGGTTTATTGGTCGTAGGATATGATCAATGGTGATCGGGTGGCTGGTAAGAGTTGGAAGTTTTCAAAGAGGTGGGGTCGGGTATTATATGCTAAGGTGTAAATATAAAGTGGGTCGGGGATAAATATGCAAAGGGTTTTAAAAGGATAGTGGGGGGATTTATAAAATACATAAACTATAGGCTAAAAATAAAATAAGGGAAGTGAGGGAAATATATTAAGCAGGAGGTTTAAAATGATATCGGGGAAGGGTTAAAATGAAGTGGGGCCCGATATATATTAAGCGTGTTAAACTATGTAAAAGTGGGTTTGGTTGTCTTATTTGAATAATGCAGAGTTAGTCAAGGGGAAAGGGTTTTAGTGGGGGGAAAGGATTTATAATAAGGAGAAAGGGATATTATCAAAGGGAAAGGGATTTTATAATGGGAAATGACTTCCAAGAGTGGACAGAGAGTTTTTAGCAAGGGGAATGTGTTTAGAAAGATATTAGTGATAAGATATAAACCAAACGATGTTTTCCATAACTTGTGAAAGTATTCTACATACCCTTTATTTACCCTAACATTTTTTAATTTCCTTTATTGGGTGCATTAGAGCTTGATAACCCTTTTATTTTCTTTTGATAAGAAAACTAACTTATTTCTAACCTTATATCTTCAAATGGCTCAAATTAAACTTATGAGCTCATTTTATTCTCTACCTAACTACTAATCTACCAAGATTAAATGGTTTGGTCATATCTTTATTCACTAACTATCATGACATGAAATTTAAAGGCATGAATAGTCAAGATTAAATTGTATGATCGTCATGAATTGTGGCATTTTGGACAAGTTGCACACAATTTTATTTGCAAAAGTAAAGTAAACTAAGAGTAGTGCCATTTGAATGTGCAACACTTTCAGAATTTATTTTTGTTTCTTTTTTGTGGGGTTCATATTTTATATTTTTTTTTATCTTTCTTTCTTTTGGTCCTTTGATTAGTCTTTTAGGACATACCCTCTTTTCATTTTTTAATATGGGAAAACATTTGCAGAAAAGCAAAGGTATGTACAATATTACAAGACTAAACATAGCTAATTCAAAATTATGATCCCTATTATTATAGGACCCTAAAATTAGGGACTAGTAAGATTCGCCAAGGTTTATAAACTAAAATTTAAACTTCCATCCTTAAAATTTTCCTTGCAAGTAATATAGGCTAGTAAATTAAGCTACGAATGATAATTGAACCCTGTAGGGAGGGTTAGAGGAAACCCTAGTCCGAATTTCCTGAGGAACTCAAAGATGAATGCGAAACTGATAAATAGTGATAATAGTTCTATTCCTGAAATATGTAATAATTAATTTGAGGGAAAATCTTAAGTCCCAGGAGGTATTGACAACCAACGGGGAACTAGCCTTCTAGTTAAAGCAAATTTCAAAACATAAACAGTAGAACATTCATTGAAAACATCGGAGAAAATTTAACCGGAAGTCCTCCTTCTTCATCTTGAATAGTATTAAAACATTTATAAGTCAATAAAGTTCAGTAACTGAATTTATTAGTTACAAAAGCAATATTATTATCAAATGTCTTGTACATGATGGTTACATAGCCACAAATGGAAATTTATGTTGGAAATAACTAGAGCCATAATTGAATGTATCAGCATGGAAAAGAGTTGGGAAACCCTTGAGGGGTATGGCCCAAGTCCCACTTAGGTAATCATGCACCGGGGTCACGGGAGAACACGAGGCCAAGAAACTTACTGACATCTGTGATATCTGTAATGGCTTCACCATCTCGATTTTTGAGTGGCATTGTATGTTAAGTCCCTATATTAATAGTGTAGTCCCTTATTATGTTAGTCTAGCCCCACTCATTGTTATTGTTGTACCCCTATAACCCCCATATTGTTATTATTGTGCCCTTACATTATTATTGTCAGGTCGGCTAGGATTACATTGTGGCCCACTAGGATTACATTATGGCCCCATGGACTCCTATATATAGAAAGGAGGTTTTGTAAATTGTATCATCCAAGAATTGTTCATTATGTAATGTATTGGAGGTTTCCCCCTCGAAGTGGCTTATTTCTAAGGCGTTGATATCTCTTTTCTTCTATTTTTGGAGCTGGTTACACAACATTTGGTATCAGAGCTTTGGATTCTAGGGTTTCGCTGCTCCAAACAGGTCATCATGGCATTTTCGCTATAACTTTTTTTCTACGAAGTTTCAGAAGCTGAAATTTTTAGGTGCGAAGAAAAAATCCTGAGGAAGCGTGTATAAAAATTTCAGAGTATCCTTGCCATATGGAAGAACTTATGATAGCATCAAGAAATAATCAAGCGTTGAGGACAACACTTGTTTGAAGGAGAGGGGCATGTTAAGTCCCTATATTAATAGTGTAGTCCCTTATTATGTTAGTCTAGCCCCACTTATTGTTATTGTCGTACCCCTATAACCCCCATATTGTTATTACTGTGCCCTTACATTATTATTGTTTGGTCGGCTTGGATTACATTATGACCTCACTAGGATTATATTGTGGCCCCATGGAATCCTATATATAGAAGGAGGTTTTGTTCATTTGTATCATCCAAGAATTGTTCATTTATGTAATGTATTGGAGGTTGCCCCCTCGAAGTGGCTCGTTTCTAAGGCGTTGATATCTCTTTTCTTCTCTTTTTGGAGCTGGTTACACAACATTGTAACCACTGGATTTCAAGGAACATCGGAAAACGAAAATAAAATAGAACCATTAATCAACAAAGGAAAAAGGTGAATCAACTCTGTAACATTTGTACATATTGACTAGGGAATACCTGTAGCGAACCCCTCCTGGACGAGCCCAACTTTCTTAAAGAGAACTTCCAGAGACTATTATGAATTCAAATTTAAACAAGTGTTGATGAACCCAAAACACTGTATAGAGGAAAACTGGAAAATTTTTCATACTCGCATCAAATAAAATAAGGGGTAATGCAACCAATGCACATTAGAAAATCTTAGGAAACGAAAGAAACTGAATTGATACATGTGGTATCAGTGAAGGTTGTTACTCCTGACTTAAGACACCTTGAGTTTCCGAATTGTAAAGTATTACCAAGGTAACCACCAACAGCAGGTCAAAAAGGTCACACCAAGTCGTGGAGTGAAATACCCCAGGGTGAAAAAGAAAGAACCTACACAGATACCTCTATGTTAGTGTAGTTCGAATTGTAAAAGAACTTAGAGGGAATAATTACTCAAAACTATTGATGGCATATCATCTGGGTTCAATACCTGTGCAAGAAGCATTATCATCAGACGCAAAATCTTGGCTTCCTGAACCAGTTCACGGGAAGGCAGAGCCATCAAACCCTCATCAAAATTGACAAAATGAGCTCGATATGCAACCCTAGGGGTAGGGTTTGGTACCTCAACGAACTCCTTTAATCCTCGACCGTTCGATCATGGAGGAGAGATCCATCGTCTCTTAGGTTGCCAGATGTCCTCACATCTAAAAATTTTCTAGACCAATGTACCTCGGGGATTAAAGGAGTGTTAAATATAGTACGTTTGTAGAATTAAAAAACAACCCACGATCGTTTAACACCTGGCGTCGAACTAGATCATGACATATCATCCAAGTATATCGATGATATATTAGTTGAACTTAGAATAAATTCATATGATCAAACATTAACCTAAGTTTGTAAATTAACAAGTCTACACCATGGTAATTATGCAATTATACAATGAAATTTAAAGTTATAGAAGTTTATGACATGTTTTTACCATGAAATTCTTTTTTCTTTTTTTTTGTATAGATGTTACATATGGAAATTAAATTAATTGAAAAAATAGATTTATGTATTATTATTTAAATATTTATATACTTAAAAGGGGTTTAAATAAATAATGTTTGAAATATAAAAATTACACGACGTTTAAATGATGATAATATAATATTTCAACATAAATTTGGTAATCCATAACAACTTTCAACCCAGAGAAAAGGTAACTCAAATAAATTAATAAATTATAGTTTTTTTTGTTTTATACTAAGATATGGATAGGTTGGTAATTGCAGAATTCATGTAGTTGAGGACTGCTTATGTCAGTTTCAAATTTACGTGGAGAAAACTAAGGGAATTTGAATGTTGTTTTGAGCATGTTGTGGATAGAAGCTTTGAGAAATATTGTAGACCTGTATGTGATTGTTACCCTTACATTTGGTACGAGAATGGATCAGTGTTAAAGGATGATGATAGGTAAAGAGAAATCTTCATATCCTCTTTTTTCTTTTGAGGGGACATGAATTACCATGGGCCATGCATGGAGATGAACCTTACTTTATTCCTATGAACTTAGATGCATCTGTGGACATTAGAATACCATATTTTTTCCCTTTGAAATAAAATGTGTGATGGATAATTGGGGGAAATGTGATTGTTCGTAAAATGTAGATCGGATTTGGGGACCTTGTGGCTTTTTTCCTTCGACCCAAGTAGTGCTTCGAGGTTTCATTTGAGGGGTTAGTGGACACAAACCTAATATGACCAAGAATATTAGTGTTTTAGCACCTATGCTTTTGGAGAAAGGCTTAGGGTTTCGAGGAGATAAGGTGTTTAGGGGTTTAAGCATCAGGGGTTAATGGTAAAGGGTAAAGGGTTAGGGCTTAGGTGATTTACGGGTTAAGGGGTTGAGGTCTAGGGGGTGTAGGGGTTAGAGGCTAATTACAGTGGTTAAGGGCTTCAAGGGTTAAGGGTTAAGCACCATGGGCTTAGGGGTTAGGGGATTTAGGCGGTTAAGTTCTTAAGGGTTATGGGATATAGGTGTCAAAAGGTTAAGGGGTTAGGGGTTAGGGCTAAAGGGTTAAGGGTGAGATTTAAGATGATAAGGGGATAGGGCTTAGGGACTTCAAGGATTATAAGTTAAGGGTTAGGGGTTAAGGGGTTAGTGTCTTAGGGTTTAAGGGATCAAGGGGTTAATGGGTTTTGAGTTATGACTATAGGGGTTAAGGGATTATGGCTTTGGAGTTAAGGGGATAGGGAATTTACTGATTATGGGTTATGATAATGGGGCCCCTAATCACCTTATCACAACTATTGGGGGTTCCCCTATCAATTTATATTGATCCCTTCCATCTAGGCCTCCATCCCTTAATAGGACCTCCCTCACACGATACGACTCGAACGCGTCTCTTGTGGCGTCCTCACACGGCACGACCCAGCCCACCCAAACGAAGGCACAAGGGAGAAAATAGAAAATGGATCGCACAAATGTGCACAAGGCACACATGCAGTCACAACTTAGCATTTTTGATATGACCACCCTCACACGACCTGACTCGACCCGCCCGAACGCTTTTCCTTGGGCGCCCTCATATGACCTGACCTAACCTGATTTTCCCGAACATGTTTCCTTGGGCGCCCTCATAGTACGGCACAACCCGACCCAACCCGTCCCGAACGTGTTTCCTTAGGCACCTTCACACGACCCAACCCGACCTGACTCGCCTGAACGTCGAAGGCATGAGGGAGCAAACGGAAAATGGGTCACATGAATGTGGCAAGATAAGGCACACAAGCACACACCCAGGGCATCTTTTATACAAACCTACCCTCACACAACCCGACCCGACCCGACCCGACCTCGGCTCGAACACGCCAGCTTTCCTGGCGCTCACACCGTGATAATTTTAAGGATGGAAAATTATCTTGAAGTTTAAAAAATTGGCTTAATCTCACTAGTCCCTAATATGCAAACTATAAAATTTTTATTGATGTATTTGTAAAATTATTCAAATTTATAATGATATTATATATATTTTTTATATAATGTTGGAGATTTTTAACGTAAAATAGTTTTATATTTTAAAATTTGGGCGAATCATTTTTATAAAAATATGGAAATTGGCGAATCTTTTTTTTGGAAAAACCATGGAAAATTAGCCCACCTGCGAATATTAGCCCCTAAAATTTTCCATGCCTCACACGACCCAACCCGACCCACCTCGACCTGCCTGAGCTGGTTTCCTTGGGCGCCCTCACACGACATGACCCGACCTGACCCGCCCAAACGTGTTTCCTTAGGTGCCCTCACACAACACGACCTGACCCGCACGAATGTGTTTCCTTGGGCGCCCTCACATGACCCGACCCCACCCAACCTGCCCGAACGCATTTTCTTGGGTGCCCTCACACGACATGACCCAACCCGACCCAACCCGACCCGACTTGCCTGAACGCATTTCCTTAGGCAGCCTCACATGACATGACTGGACTCGACCTGACATGACACATGCGGTCACAACTTCACATCTTTTATACGACCACCCTCACACGACCCAACCCCACCCACCCGAACGTCGAAGGCACGAGGGAGAAAATGGAAAATGGGTCGTGCGAACGTGTAGTACAAGGCACACGGGCAATCAGTACAACTTAGTATTTTTGATACGGCTAGTCTCACATGATCCGACCCGACCCGACCCGACACCCTCGAATGCATTTCCCTGGGTGCCCTCACATGACCCGACCCAACCCGACCCACCCGAACATGTTTCCCTGGGCGCCCTCACACAAACCGACCCGACCCAACCCGACCCGCCTGAACGCGTTTCCTTTGGCACCCTCACACAACCTGACATGACCCAACCCAGCCGGACATGCTCCTAGGGTAACGTACCATGACCCAACCTGACCCGACCTAACCCGACCCGCCAGAATGCATTTCCTTGGGTGCCCTCACAATATGACACGACCTAACCTGACCTGACCTGAACGTGTTTCCTTGGGTGCCCTCACAATACGACACGACCCAACCTTACCTGACCTGAATGCGTTTCCTTGGGCGCCATCACACGACCCGACTCGATCTGACCCACCCGAACGTCGAAGGCATGAGGGAGAAAATGACAAACGGGTCGCATGAACGTGAATAAGCCACACAAGTGGTCACAACTTAGCATTTTTTATATAGCCTCCCTCACATGATCCAACCCAAACACATTTCCTATGGCGCCCTCACACGGCACAACCCGACCCGCCCGAGCGAAGGGCGCACGAGGGAGCAAACAGAAAATGGATCGCAAAAACTTGCACAAGCAACACTAGCGGTCACAAATTATCATTTTTGATACGACCACCCTCACACGACCTGACTTGACCCGACTCGTCCTGAACCGCTCGTACGCATTTCCTTGAGAGCCTTCACAATACGGAACAACCCAAACCGAACGTGTTTCCTTGGGCGCCATCACACGACTTGACCCGACCCATCCGAACGTGTTTCCCTAAGCGCCCTCACATGGCCCGACATGACATGAACCAGTCATACACATTCCTTTGGCACCCTCACATGACCTGACCTGACCCAAACCACCCAAACGCATTTCCTTGGGCACCCTCACAGTATGGCACAACCCAACCCGACCCAACCCGAACGTCGAAGGCACGAGGGATAAAATGACAAATAGGTCACATGAACGTACATAAGGCACACGGGCGATCACAACTTAGCATTTTTTATACGGCCTCCCTCACACGATCCGACCTGAACGCGTTTCCTATGGTGCCCTCACATGACATGACCTGACCCGCCCGAACGAAGGGCGCACAAGGGAGCAAACAAAAAATGGATCACACAAACATGCACAAGAAACACGTGTGGTCATAACTTAGCATTTTTTATATGACCACCCTCACACAACTCGACCCGACCTGACCGAATGTGTTTCCTTGGGTGACCTCACACAACACGACCTAACTGGACCCAACCCAACCCGACTCGACCTGCCCGAATGCTTTCCTTGGGCGCCCTCACAACATGGCACGACCCGACCTGACCTAACCCGAATACGTTTCCTTAGGCACCATCACACGACTCGACCCGACCCATACGAATGTGTTTCCTTGGGTGGCATCACACGGTACGACTCGACCAAACCCGACCCGACCGGCTCGAACGCGTTTCCCTGGGTGCCCTCACACGACCCAACCGAACCTGACCCAACCTGCCCAAACGCATTTCCTTTAGTGCCCTCACACGACCAGACATGACCTGACATGACCGGACATGTTCCTTGGGCGCCCTCACATGACCCGACCTGACCAGACCCGCCCGAACGCGTTTCCTTGGGCGCCCTCATACTATGGCACGACCCGACTCGAACGTGTTTCCTTGGGCATCATCACACGACCCGACCCGACCCGACCCGCCCGAATTTCTAAGGCACGAGGGAGAAAACGACAAACGGGTCGCATGAACGTGCACAAGGCACATGGGCAGTCACAACTTAGCATTTTTTATACGACCTCCCTCACACGATCCGACCCAGACATGTTTCCTATGGGGCCCTCACATGGCACAATCCAACCTGCCCAAACGAAGGGTGCACAAGGGATAAAACGGAAAACGGATCACACAAATGTGCACAATCAACACGGAAGGTCACAAGTTAGCATTTTTTATACGACCACCCTCCTCGACTCGACCCGACCCTACCTAACCCGATCCGAACGTGTTTCCTTGGGCGCCATCACATGACTCGACCTGACCCATACGAACGCATTTCCTTGGGCAACCTCACACGACACAACCCAACCAAACCCAACCCGACCCACCCGAACGCGTTTCCTTGGGCGCCCTCACATGACCCGATGCATTGTTCCTAAACCCTAAACTTGATTTCACTTCTGAAAAATTGTTCCTAAACGTCACAATACCGACGCGTTGACCCAACACGTCACTCTTTCGACACACTCTTCTGGAACGTCACAATTCTGAAGCATACTCCCGAAACGTCGCAATTCTAACGATTTTCCTTAGCATCGCGATTCCGACACTTGGCTCCTAAACGTCGCAATTTCGACACTTGGCTCTGAAACATTGCAATTCCGACGCAGACTCCCGAAATGACGCAATTTCGACGCTTTTCCTTAGCATCAAAATTCCGACACTTGGCTCCTAAACGTCGCAATTCCAACACTTGCCTCCAAAAAGTCACAATTCTGAAGCTTTGTCCCGAAATGTCACTATTATGATGATTTTCCTAAACATTTCTATTCCGACGATACTTCCTATCACTAGAGCGACTCTTGTTGGAAGGATTAAAAAAAATTGAGAAAAATTGCGGAACTTTCCGACAATATGTCAAAAGTGTCAGAATTAAAGTGTCGGAAAATTGACCATATGTACTAGTGTTTGTTAAAATTACAAGTTTGAGTTGTGTAATATGCACAATCCAAGTGCTCCATGGGGATTTTAGGGTGTTGAATCCATTTACTCACTAAAAACTCATTTAAAAAAACCAAAGATCATAATCCGACTCACAATTGTATTATTGAATTTTGACTAAAAAACTCAATATAAAATTTATAATATATCTAGGTATGTATGTATGTAGCTAAATATGTATAAAGCTAATATCGAGGGATATTTATAAATCTTCAGTGAATATATATTTTTAATTGACCTATGAAGAGTTAGGCATTGGCGGAGGAATTTCCTGAATGGTCAAATGTGGTCAAAATCCAGCCAAAATTTTTTCAAAATGTATAGCAATAGCAGTGTTTAAATCACGTTTATGATGGTGGAAATGGATTCGACACCATCAAAAACCTCTGGGGCGCCAAAAATCTTGAATTTTGATAGCTGTAACATGGATATACAAAAATTCCTTCCAGATTTTATCAAAATCTTACCATAATTTCCATGGTTTTCAGGGAAAATTTGCAGGCTAGTTAGACTACGGTTCAAGAGTTATAGTTAATTTAATACATCGTACTATATTATTTAAATCATGGAAATTTTTAAAGGGTTAATTTCTCCAAGAAGTGGTCTCCAGCCCATATGGTAGAGATGTTGTAATGTTTGATCTGAATAGGAAAAACTAGTTTTGTTGTGCTAGCTTCCTCATCAGTATAAAAGAAAAGTGCTTAAAGATTGTGTCAAATAGCAAGTTTATGAGAGGTTTTATGTGTCAAATTTGTGTGTCTTTTATGATCAATTCATGAATTAAATTAGCTTTAAAAACATATAAACAACAAGTAAATTGTACATAATATAATACACAGAAAGCACATTACACGGTAGTGATGAAGGAGCTCACCCCTCCTGGGCTATGTCTCCTTGTACCAACTTCAATGGATTGGCCCTCTTTGATTAACTGATCAAGAATTTGAATACAGTCATTTACTGAGCTCTGATGGCTTTCCAATATGCTCCAATGCACTCAGAATGTCCAAAAATGCTAGGATAGACTCTTTTTTATCCTAATTTGGTCGAAATTTTCTCAAGTTATGGCCTCATAAATTTTGTCTAGGAAAGCTCCTCCAAAACTGGAGAGAACTCTAGTTAACTCCACCAAAATTGGATGTTGCGCTGAATTTGGCGGACTCCGCCAAACTAACTACAAAGATAAGTGTGATTAGTTGAAGGTTAAGAGGAGTTAATGAAGGGTTAAGTGCTTGATCGACGCGTTATACCAGAGCTCCCACCTGAGGTTATGAGTATGGTTATATGGTGAGGGAGCTGGCCCCACGAGGTTGGCCCCCTCCTCCTGTCATTAGATCATATGTGAAAATTTAAATATATGCAAAGTCCATTGGTTAATAAGGAGTATGGTGTGGAGTAATGGTATGGCGTTGTGTTGTTGCAGGGGAGGTCGTGAGGTCGACCCCGACCTCCGCCTGTCCTCCAGTTTGAAATTTTGTTTAATAAAATATTCCACATTTTGACCATACTTACCATATGTTTCCATTTGGGGGGGGGGGGGGGTTACATGGCGGCCCCTGGCTGCACCACGTGCCCTCACTCCATTGGCCCTCCAACATCCAATCAAATTGAAAAAAATCACCAACCTCATCAACCAATCCCGAAATGACACTTGTCAGTAGCTCCTAGGACTAGTTGGAGGAATATTATGGGAATATTCCTTTTGCTGACTGGGTTGCCCAATCATCATCCTATCAATTCTGAACAAATTTTAGCTGTTTGTAAAAACAAACATCAAGCTCTAACTTTTACATACAGAGTCAGTTTTCGATGAAACTAAGTGCAACGGAATCAAGAAGACGAGACCTATCGAGTCTTTCAAGATCCACTCCATTTCGAGAACTTTGAATTTTTAGCAAATTTTTTCCCCCAATTCATTTTATGATCACTCCTTCCCACTGAAAAGATTTTGGACCCTCAAAAGTTGGTTTTATGGTGAGAGTTTAATCCTCTTCACCTTTCCAAGTTCTATAGACTTGATTCTACTTGGAAAAATCTTCATGACAACCACTTTGGTTCCTTGACATGCCTACTCTTGCAAATGGCTTGGTACGTCAATCAATGTCGTATTTTTGTTGCTGACCCTTGCTGGCTACTTGTTGACTAATGAAAAACATCTTGCTGTAACAGAGCGATCTCTCTATGCTTGGAAAGCTTGACTGATGGTCTTCCCACTGAGAATCATGTTCCTCCTTTGCATAAACATGCATTTGATGCAAGCTTCTCCTTGGAAAATATTTTCCAATTTAAGCCCATCTGAGTGAACTACAACAATGAATTCAAATATTAGTAATCACTAGAAATGAAATGACCATTATTTTACCTCCACCATAGCAAATTCCACGTCTGGAATAATGTCTCTTTCGCATCTTGGCGTCATGCATCATATGGTCTACAAAAGGGTTATTGTTTTTGCGGAAATATTTTGTCATCTTGTCCCTCTTTCTGCGTCTTGATTCCATCATCCTCTAGTATTGAAATGCTGCTCATGCCATGATTTGAGGATGAAGGCTAATCATGAGCCTCTCTTTCAAGAGTGGACCTTCTAAACTCCTGAGACATCTTATCACAAGCAAAACCATTAACTTGAAAAACACATCATGCAATAAACACAACTTGATGAACTCTTCCTTTTTCTCCTTCAAAGAAACAAATGTCACATATTGTGAACATCGCCATGCATTCTTACATATTGGTGTACAAACCCATCGACAAAAAATGAGTCTTCAAACCATTGACTCTTAAGTCAAACATAATCATGTACAACACTTGACGATTCTTTTCCAAAAACAACAATAATTTCACATCTCATGAAACAATTCGTCAACATCTCCCTTTTATCCTTGGAGACTAAATCAACTCTTCCAAGTCGATAATACATACATGTAACAATCAATTGACCAACACAATTCGATCACTCATGCATGTGCAAATGATCAACACTCTCAAGTTGACAACAAACATGTTAACAAAGCAATCAATCAACACAAGTCAATCACTCATGCAT
The DNA here is from genome assembly GCA_034641835.2 of Pinus albicaulis. Taxonomy (NCBI): domain Eukaryota; kingdom Viridiplantae; phylum Streptophyta; class Pinopsida; order Pinales; family Pinaceae; genus Pinus; species Pinus albicaulis. Next base: position 872,948,985 of record CM076569.1, read on the forward strand.
GTTCAAGCACAATGAAGCTATAAAAAATTCCATTGTTTGCATACACAAGCTCTCATGCATGTATACAATGCTCAACTCTCTCGCAAGTACAATCACAAGTACAAGAATCAAATTGGTATGTATGAGTACTTAAAGAGTTGAAATGATCAAATTTCCTGCAACAAAGTGAGTCAACATACTCCACTTTCAAACACCTTCCTGGCGTAAACATGCAACATGCATTCTAGAGAAAAAAATTTGCATTCACATGAAAATTGCAACTACAAATTGCCATTTTTGCTGCATCTAAGTGAGTCAACATAACTCTACTTTTCCAACATCTTGCTTCGTTCAATATGCAGCATACTTTCAAGAGAAAAGAAATGCATTTAGATAACAAGGAAATGCATCAATAAGGCAATATTTGCATCAATTATCAAAATAAATGAAATGCCTTAATTGGTTAATAAATCTAACCATCTCTTTCCAAACCACCTCAATGGCGCTTCTTTCAGCTGCACTTCATCATGTGCATCATCCTGACCCACATCAACTATGGAATCATTTTTTCCATTCTTGTCAAAATATCTCTCCACCTTCTTCAAATGTCATGGATGACTTGTCGGATACAAAGTTCAACACTTGTCTACAAGATGACCCTACTTATGGAAATGAGTGCAAAATAATTGCATCGTCTTTTCAACATGGTTTGCATTGTCCATTAGACCTTTGGATTTTTGTTTCCTTTGTTTTGAAAGTTTCCTGTGTATGACTATCTTCTTCCAACACCTCAAAACAGTATGGTTATTCAAACCAAAAAAGGAACATGTAAATTTTATCCAATATTATGTGAGGATTTTCCATGTTTATCATAATTAAAAGCAACTTCATTAAAGGCAGATTTATACCTTGCACATTCACCTTTGTCGCCTTCTTGAGGAGGTTAATTTGATGAGGTAATGTCTCTCTTCGGAATACCAACAATGGCTTCAATGGATTTAAAGTTTTCAACGTCCTCTTGTTTTCCATTTCCATTAGTTGCATGCTTATGAGCATCTTCTTTCAAAGTGGGTGTAAAAATTTTGCATTCCTCATGAACACAAAATTCACAAGCTTGAGGTAATGATCATGTAATGAAATTCTTTCTTGGAACACCTTCATGTGCCTCCATGTATTTGGAGCATTCTCCATCTTCTTGCTATCCATAACAACTACGTGCATGGCTAAAAGCAATCTCTTCAACAATGGGTGTAAAATTTTATATTCTCCATGAACACAATCTTGAGGTAGTGAATATGTAATGGAAGCCTTTCTTGAAACATTTCCAAAAGTCTCCATAGTTTTTGAGTGCACTACATCATCTTGTTCACCAAAACCTAGACTCGTGTACCTATACCTTCCCTAAAAAAAAATAGGGTTTATAATTCCTTGTGCATGTTTTCCAAACCCTTTACCTTCATAGCCCATTTTTTTTAACAATTTGGACCCTATTCCTCTAGTGTGTCTTTAAAAAACACCAAAACATTCATATTGAGAGGAAATTGAAGAGAAAATTGATTTTAATACCTCATTTTCATGCACATACTTGGCTAGGGTTTCCTTTGCATAATTGAGTTGAATCTCCATCTCGTGCATCTTTGCTAGGGTTTCATTTGCAATATGGAGTTGAGTCTCCATCTCATGCATATTTTCTAGGGTTTCATTTGCAATATGGAGCTAAGTCTCCATCTCATGCATCTTTTCAAGAATCTCTTGCTTCTCCTCCTTCATGGCCATCAACTGCTCCTGAAGCCTACTGATCTCCTTCCTATCTTCAACCATCTCTTACACCATATCTCTCATGATGAAGAGCTTCTACAACATCTCTTCATAAAAGAGTCTTTCTAAGGAAGATTAATTAGAAACAATGTTAGATGAAGCTTCCATCTTCACACTTTTAATGCATAAAAAAAAGCCTCTTTGCTGTGATTTGAGAGTTGAGTCCTCAAGCTTGACCTTCTCCTCTCTTCAGCTTACACACATAAACTTGCACACAGTTAAATTCTCCTTGCACAAATACAAAACCAATAGCTAATTTTCTAGCTAACCTTGGAAAACCCTGAGATAAACTTCGGCTAAAATGAGCTAAATTGTGGCTCTGATACCAACTTGATCTTAATAGGAAAAACTAGTTTTGTTGTGTTAGCTTCCTCATTGGTATCAAAAAAAATTGCTTAAGGATTGTGTCAAATAGCAAATTTATGAGAGGGTTTATGTGTCAAATTTGTGTGTCTTTTATGAGCAATTCATGAAGTAAACTAGCTTAAAAAACACATAAAAAACAAGTAAATTGCAGAGAATATAATACACAGCAAGCACATTACACAATAGTGATGAAGGAGTTCACCCCTCTTCGGCTACATCTCCTTGGACCAGCTTCAATGGCTTGGCCCTCTTTGATTAACTGATCAAAAATTTGATACAGTCATTTCCTGAGCTCTGATGGCTCTCCAACCTGCTCCAATGCACTAAGAATGTCCAAAAATTCTAGGATAGACTCTTTCTAAGCCTAATTTGGTCTAAATTTTCTCAAGTTATGGCCTCATCAATTTTTCCTACGAAATCTCCTCCAAAACTGGAGAGAACTCTAGTTAACTCCACCAAAATTGGAGGTCGCGACTCGCGCCGAATTTGGTGGACTTCGCCAAAATAATTGCAGAGATAAGCGTGATTAGTTGAATGTTAAGCGGAGTTAATGGAGGGTTAAGCGCTTAATCGACGCATTATACTATAGCTCCCGTCTGAGGTTATGAATATGTTTATATGGTGACGGGGCTTGGCCCCTCCTCCCTCCTGTTAGCGCCCCGTAATTCTGGATGCTAAAGACAGAATTCCGGAGGGACAACATCAAAACCGCTTCGGGCCTAGGATCTAGCCCTCCTAGACCAAGAGAGGGATCTCTCTATTATATATAGCTTTGTTGATTTGGCATTTTATGCTAGCTATTAGTGCATAGGGGTTTGTTTGAAGATTTGTGGTAGAGACAATAGAAGAGGGCCATTGGGCTATGGAGTCAAACAGGTGTAAACAAATTTAAATGGATGAATAATTGAGATCATGTGTAACCAGGCAAGCTAGTCATGTCAATGGATCTCTATAGTTTTTGAAATGGAAAAGGAGGATATATTAAGGTTCAATGTGAATGCAGAGCAGACCTTATCTGAATTCTACACTCAAATTTTAGAGGAAAACATAGATACTGTTTCAAGACTGCGCAAGGGGCCCGGTGACAAATCCTGAACAAAATTTTCATATCCACAGCAAATAGATAAAGCAATGACGGAATAAAGGAAATCATATAACATGAAGGAGTACATCACCATTAAAACATAACACAAGAATCTGGAAACATCAGGGTCCTTTCATTCATCCAAAAAAAAAAGTTTTTACAACCAGATGAGCCTTTTACAATGGTATTTCCCTTCAGGGCTCCCTTTGATACTGCCAATGCATGCAGTATTTAACTAAAACTTAAGTCGATTACCCTATCTACTTCAATGATCATCATTAATTACATTCAAGCCAAAATTGGACAAGTGGAACCATGTAATGGCGGTGATAAGATACCTCTCGCCAAGACGGTGGTTGTATTTATTTTTGCAATTCGTTATTCATTGCAGAGTGATCAAAATCTAGCTAGTATGATGCCGAAGAGGCAATGATATAGCAACACTGACATATGGCTCTGCTTTGGCGAAAAACGGTTGCTGGATGATCTGATCTGATTTTTGTGCCGATTGTCATGATGGCCATTATGTTTCTAACTACCTCTGTCTTTACTGTGTTGGTTACTGTTGTAGTGGAGTTTAAAATAGAAAATTCACCTTCCATTCCTTAATAAATGGTGCAAACCTTGTTTGAATTACCGGTCATCAGAATGAAATGCCCTCCGCGTAGAATCTGGTTGGCAGATAATTTGATGTGGAGCAGCGATGGAGCAGTGGTGGCGGGAGTTGGTAGGTCGACGTGGAGTAGTGGTGGCAGAAGTTGGTTTGTCGACGTGGAACAATGGGAATTTGCGAGTTGTCACGAAAAATACTGGCGGGGACAATGGATATGGTAAGTGGCTTCATTTGCAGAGAAAACGGTTTTTGGGGTGGGTAGTGAAGTGGTAGGCGGTTTTGGCGAAGGGGGGTGAGAAATGCCTTGGTGCCACCACATAAGGGTAGGGCTCAGACCATGAAACTGGCCATTTTGGACCCCCCTCCCCTCAGTGTAAAGCTCGAATGGAGAGGGGGGTAAGTGAACGGAGGTTTAAAGGTGGATGTGACGGGTCCGTTGGGTAGCGAAGGATTAATGCGACGAGATGGTGGGGTAGGGGCAAATTTTCACTTAAAACCAAACTTAGGGTAAAGGGCATATGATAAATTAAATCATACAGGATAATATTTAAATGCCCAAAATTCATAGCATAGGCATTAATCACATGATATGGTGGAGTTAGTGATATAAAGTCGAAAACCTCTTTGTTGGTGATGTTTTAGAACTTACGATAAGTTCTAAAGGATTTTTTCCAAACAATTATTTATGTGCCTTTAACTGTACTGAGATTTCCAACCTAGGAGAAGCCATTATTTGCCTCTTTTACCAGCAGATCCTTCTTGGAAATAGATGACAGCCATGGAATATTATTTTCAATATAAATGAACTGAACAGAAACAATCAGTCACCTTGAGATTCTGTAAATTACAGGACCCTAATAGTGGCTCCAGTTGGGGATTGTAGCTCCTTCAGGAGGTTTCAAGAAAACCGTAGACTAGTGGCCTAATCCATTGGGCTGATCCCAAATCAACAACTCGAATTTTTGTCTTAAATGTATTTTCATCATGAAAAAAGAAATGATATATGTTTTCCAGAAGTTCGTGAAATTTCATCATAGGAAATATCCCTAGCAGCACAAGGACAATCTGATCAGCAGATGGTTAAAGAAGAAATTCATCTCCCTGAACTAGATCCAGCAGAGGACAACAGTGAAAACCTCCAGCGGTTTAGTAATCTAGAATAAAAAGCAGCAGAGTTTGATGGCCCAGATTCACAAGAGCATCTTCGACTAACAATGTTTTATTCAAAGATTGAACACCAATAAAGTTTTCCTAATGAAAGCGAAGAAGGTTTGTTGATTGAAGACCTCTCTAATCATCTTTCTGAATTTACAGAATTTGAAGAAGATCACAAAAGTTTTCCATTATTTTCTTCTTGGGATGTTGAAAAAGTTGCACAACATATTGATATTATAGCTAATGACCCCTTGCCTGAGATGATTGGGAGTTTGCAACTTCCTTGCAAGTTTCTGAATGATAAAGGTAATGATGAAGAGCACACAGAACAACTAATTATCATGGACAGAGAAGAAAAACTAATGGCTTCTTTGCCATGTGAAGAAAGTGAGTGCCAACACAGAAGAAAAGGAGCAGTATGGGATGAGGTATGTTTTTATGTTGCCAAGAATCTGAAAGATCTCATGTTACATGTCTACCTACATCCTTGGAGCAATTTATTACAGTTATCAATGAAGGAAGAATCTACCAAGTGGACCAACAAAGTAATTGAATTCAATAAAAGAGTCAAGTCACCATGCCTTGAATCCTTTTCTCTACTCACAGAAAGGGAAGGTCAGTTTCAGTTAAGCACTCATCTTCTTGACTAGTTACATTGGAAGTCTAATTATTATTTGATGGGATAATTTTTTATCAGACTAGATGTAGGTAGGTGTGCAAATAAGCTTAGTACTTTGAGCATCTTTTCAGTTTTAGTTTAAGATTGCTTTTAGCTTTCAGTTTCAGCATAGTTTAGATTTCAGCATTCAGATTTTCTAGGTGCAACAGTGATTTCAGTTTGATGGTTTTCAGTGCATAAGTTCAGTCGTAGTTTCATTTCATATTGCAATACACAGATCAGATTCTTGTTTGAGGTTTAGAGTAAATGATTAAAGATTTTCAGTCGCAGAGTTTTTGTAACAAATTGAGTTTCATATTTGAGATCAGCCCAACGGATCAGGCCACTGATATACGGTGTTCTTGACACCTCCTCCAGAAGCTTCCATCCCCAATTGGAGCCACTGTTAGTATCCTATAATATACAGGATCTCTAAGTGACTAATTATTTTTCTTTAGATTTTTCACATTGGAAATAATGTTACATGACAGTGATTTATTTCCTAGTAGGTATTGTTGGTCAAAAAGACAAAGAATGGCTTCTCTTAGGTTTGGAAATCCCTTTAGAGGCGCGTGGAAGAAATACTTTGAAAAAGACTTTAGAACTTATCCTAGTTCTAAAACATGGCTAACTACTTCATTCTCCATATAGACCAAGCTAAGCCTAAATATACTATTCAGCGCTTATCCATCTCATTAAGCCTTCAAAACCCTAATACAAAATTTTCAAACTTTATATTACCATTTTTTGTATGTTTATGATATAAACCTTGTTCTGCCCATCCATCATCTCATCACATTATAGAGAGCACCGTCATCTCCTCCCCCATATTAAACCCCCCACTTTACATCCAATAGCCAATATTATTTTTCGCCCCCGCCCCCCCACCCACCCCCCCCCCCCCCTATTCAAACTTTACTGTTTTGGGGGTACAAAATAAATGATTTCGGTTTCCACTCATACACCTATGTGTCATCCCCTGAGAAGTTCGCACCCCACATCACAAATCCTGCTGACAAGATATGCCCCCCTCTGAAATCCGGTTTCAGGTTTTTGCAGGTCAAAAACAGTGCTGGTGAATTTTATTGAAATTGAATTGGACTCTGCCTTAATTTCTTCATTGCAGAGAGTGGTGAACAATGAAGAACCGGATCCAAAGCGACTTGCAAAGTGTTTAATCCTCGCATGCGGAGGCTCAAGGTTGTTGGAAGAGAGGGTGTGGGTATAAACAATATGGATGGTCCATCTATCAAAAATGTCGCTACATCCATGAAGACAATTCAGCATAAAAATATTCGAACGCGTAGCAAACCAAGAAGTGGTCACCTATACTATTTTAGCTGGTGCATTCAAGCAATGGAATTAAGGAAAGGAGATGAGCAATAGTATGTGAAGTGATCCTATTCCATCACGAAGACATGGGAATCCTGGGGGAGATTGCAAAGAATTCCTGAACCATAATTTCACTTCCAACGCAAAGGTGTCATTTAGACAATTCATGAACATGCTTTTGGTTTTGGTTTCCGCCTAGGAATGTGGGGGAGCTATCAAGAATATAGAACGAGGGGTGAATGCTTATATATGAAAACAGAAATCAATTCCTCCATTTTCAAGAAGTGCGTCAATGGCAAGAAATTAACAAAAAGGTGCCGACGGATTTCTCCAGATCATCAAGTTTTCCTTCCATAGAAACAAGATTGCAGGGAATTTGTGAAGAGAAACAACAACGCTGGGGATTATTATGTTACAGTTATGTAAGTACCGAGTTCGAGCCAATGGGAGGTTTGCAATACTTCTGGCCAGCGATGTCGACTGTGATGGTAGCATTATGACTAGAATTTTTCTAGAGGGATATCCACGCATGACCCTTTCCACCGGAAGTTCAAGTGTTACTAAGAAACTTGTTGTTGATCTGAATGGGGCGCGTGAAATTAGAAGATGTTGGATTTGATTGGAAAATTCTTGGCCCCAATATCCAGCAGGTTGATTATGTTGCATGGGTTTGCGACCAGGATTCTTATGCACATAGTGGGCAAAAATTTTACGTGCAATCAATTCTATTCGTTCATGAGAATTGGAACTCTGCCAATCTTGTATCCAAGTTGAAATCTCTTGCTGAGAGAAGGAAATTAGAAGATTTAACAATCGGCCATGTTCTCATTGTTAACATAGTAATGGAGCAAATGTTAAGGCTTCTTCATCAGTGTGGAATTCCTCATGGAGATGTGGATTTTTTCAAATGAGACGGTGGCATAAACCACTGCTGAAGTTGTTTCCATATTGAAGAAAATGTCCACTTTCCACAATCCCTGCCGAAAGCTTGGTGTCACAATTGCTACACGTGTATATGATCTTGATGCGGAGGCCCCAGTCAGAACATTGGACATGAGAGAAGTAACAAAGCATTTTTCCCCTGTTTGTGTTGATGCCCGTGATCTTATAGAAACTGGGAAAATTGAGTTAAGGAAACCACTTCTCTTGGTTATTGCAACATGCTATGTATGTTTCCCCAAGCTCGACGTAGAAGGTTTTGTTAGAATAAAATAAGGGAATGGATTCTGGTAATAGACTTTTAATTCAGGCAAGAGAAGCCAAGTGGCAGTATTTTAGAATTCAAAGGCATAGGTAGTAGAGTTTCAGGCACCAAAGCAGCAGTATTAGAAGTGTATGAGGGACAAATGGAAGATTCAAAATCTTTGTTGCAGTAATCTTCTAGTTGTCCCATCACTTACTCGACTTCAAGATATCATAGAGATCAACCACTGACTGCAAATCCTTATTCATATATGTTTTCCATCTCTCAAATGACAAATAAGATCTTGTTAATAACAACATCCTGAGAAGTAGGAGGAAGTTTTACACATGTCACCCCTGTTGCAATCACTTCCTTAAATACTGATGATTAGTTATACATGTGTCATTACTTTTATAATAGTTTCTCTATTTTTAGAAAGTAGATGGAAGGTTCGAGTGAAAAGCTAGAGCTTGTAGTTAAATCAAGAAGAGAAGAAGGGTGGGGGGGGGGAATTTGTAATGAGAAACTATTTGATTCTGGAAATGTTTTCACTGTGTTTTAAGTGAAATTTTTCAAAGTAATACAAGAGAAGCTTTCAGGATTCACATGGTGTACCAAGTGGTGAAGTTTTCTCCTATTTAATATGTTATCCATTGTTTTCCTTTCTTAGTATTTATGAATTCTAATTGTAGAACAGAGAATGATGAATAGAATTTGCTACTAGAGCACTCTATTCTAGCTGCATTTACAATATTCTATGTTTTCTACTGATGCTATACAAGGAATTATTAATTGCTCTTTGATTTCTGTTGAACCTTACATTCCAGTCTAATTGAGGAATTATTAATTGCTCCTCAATTTCTATTGAATTCCACTCTTCTTGTATCTTCCCATCCCATTTTATTCTCAAAGATCCAAAGTAGTACACCTAGCTTACCCTGTTTCACTCATGTTTGATTACTTCTGCAAATTGATCACCCAAGCCTTTTGACTCCATTGCCCAATGGCATTTTTCCCTTACTTTCCCCACCAAACCAAATTCAAGATCCAAACTTTGAACCCTTTAACTAGCCTAAAATGCCAAATCAACTAAGCTATATCTAATAGAGAGATCCCTCTCTAAGCCTAGGAGGGCTAGATCCTAGGCTCGAAGCGGTTTTGATGTTGCCTCCAGGATTCTCTGTTCAGCCTCGGAATTACAGAGCGCTAACACCGACGTCACATCATATGTGAAAATTTAAATATATGCAAATTCCATTAGTTAATAAGGACTATGGTGTGGAGTAATGACATTGCATTGTGTTGTTGCAGGGGAGGTCGCGAGGTCGACCCCGACCTCCACTTGTCCTCCAGTTTGAAATTTTGTTCAATAAAATATTCCACATTTCGACCATACTTGCCATATGTTTCCATTTGGGGGAGGGGGTACGTGGCGGCCCCTAGTTGCACCACGTGCCCTCACTCCATTGACCCTCCAACATCCAATCAAATTGTAACAAATCACCAACCTCATCAGCCAATCTCGAAATGACACTTATCAGCAGCTCAGAGGACCAACTGGAGGAATATTCTGAGAATATTCCTTAGAATATTATTTTTGTTGACTGGGCTGCCTAGTAATCATCTTGTCAATTCTGCACAAATTTTAGATGTTTGTAAAAGTGGACAAAAAGTTCTAACTTTCACATACGGTGTCGGTTTTTAATGAAACGAAGTGCATCAGAATCAGGAAGACAAGACCTATCCAGTCGTTCAAGTTCCACTCCATTCTGAGAATCTTGAATTTTTCACAAATTTTTGCCCCCAATTCAGTTTCTGATCAATGTTTAGCATTTTGACTAGTAAAAAAAAAAAGATCAAAAAAAAAAATTAAAAATTAAAAAATTAATAATTATAGTTAAAAATAAAACATTTTGACTTGTCAAATTACATAAAACTAAAATTTAAAAAAAAGAGAGCATAAAATTAATAATTATATTTGTATTTATAATTATAATTAATTACAATTAATAATTAAACCAACCTATACTCATTTTAACTCTAGATCTACCAATCATTGAGAGGGATCAAATCTCTTGAGATGCACACCTTCTTTAAAAAACATATAAAATTCTTTGAAATTGAAAACTTATTGAAAATATCAATATTTTATAATTGGCATTTCCAAATATAATGCAGTTAGTCAAAATAATAAGAATGTTGTTTTTGCATATTTTTATGGCATAATCACTAAATAGCCTTTTTTCACGGGAATCCTAGGATAAGAAAAAATGTGAATTTGTGTTGTTTAGAATACAATTTTGAATATATAAATAGATTCAACACCCTAAAAAAACCCTTAGGGCATTTGAATTCTACAGATTAAACAATTTAAACTCAGGTTTTTAAAATTTTCTGCTCGATTTTTGTTAAAAATAACAAGAAAAAATGTTATGAGAATTATGTTTAAATTTTTGGCTGGACAATCGACTCATCCTCAAGGACCAAATAAAGTCGTATGATTAGAAAAGAGTGGAACACCATTATAAAGATGTCCAAAGAGAATTAAGGGTGAACGTTAAACTTTTAGAATTAGAGGACATGGGTGAAAGGTCAAATCAAAAGACTTAGAAATAGGGAGTAATAATAGAGAAGAAATAATTATATAGATTAATAAATATAAATAAAATAAGAAGGTTAAAAGTCAAAACAAAAGACTAAGAAACGAGTAATAATTAATAAATATAGGAAATGAATAAATTAGGAGAGAAATAATAAATTAAAAGTCTAAGATGAATGAAATTAATAAATAAATAATTAAAATAAAAGGTCAATCCCAAAATAGGGTTTAATAAGATTGTGAAATAGAAGTTAAAAGTAATAAATTAATGATATAGAAGGAATAAAACTATAAATACTTTTTAAGAAATTTATTTTTTTAAATAAATTAATGAATTTTTGTATAAAATTAATAAAGAAGATAAACCGAATAAATTGTTAGATAAAAATAAATAAAAATAAAGAATATATATATATATATATATGAAAAATTATAATTACATTTTATTCCTCTTATATCATTAATTTATTATTATTTAATACAGGTTTGGCAATCTTTTGAGTTTGATCTTTTATTTTAATTAACACCAAATGTCTTCAATACTCGATACTTCTAACTATTTAGGGCGTGATTTCATGCAACATAGTAGCAAAACAGAAATAAAATATATATAGAGAGAAATGATCGTGCTTATTAATAGTTCTATATTAATTTCATTTATTTTAGACATTTAATTTATGAATTTTTTCTTAATTTATTCATTTTTTTTATATTTATTAATTATTATTTTTTTAGTTTTTTATTTTGGTCTTTAATATTTTTATTTTTATTTTTATTGGAGTAGTTTTTGAGTGCGATTTTTTAAGTTTCTAGCAAATTTTTCTAGCAAATTTTTGGGCGAATCGGATTAAATAATTTGTGGTTAAATATTGATTTGTCTTGTTTAAACTGGTTTTTTTTACTGCATATATGGTTTCATCACCCTCAAAGATCCTTGGGGCACTTCAATTGTGAAGAGTTTACCTATCAAACTTGTGATTTCAATGAATCCATCTCTGATTCTAGAAAAATTATATTTCGGTGGATTTTATTTATTAATCTACGTCATTAATTCTTCACTATTATTACTCTCTATTTCTAGGAGAGTTGCCTTTAATGTGACTTTTTGGAGTTTCCTGTGGATTTTCTAGCTGGAATTGTGTTATTTAAACTCATTTTTTGAGTGCATATATTGATTCAGGTCCAGTCCATTCCAAGAACTTTGAAAATTCTTTGAAATTGAAAATATCAATATTTTAATCCTACAATCCAATTTCAAGTTTCAAGCAAAAATTTGATTTTGTGTTGTTTAAAATACAATTTTGAATATATAAATAGATTCAACACCCTAAAAAAACTCTTAGGGCACTCGAGTTTTACATATTAAATAATTTAAACTCAGATTTTTAAAAATTTATGCTCTATTTTTGTTAAAAATAACAAGAAAAAATGTCCTGAAAAAGATCATTTTCTCTATAAAATTAAACCATGTCTATTTTTATTATATAAATCTGAGAATTATGTCTAATTTTTTGAGTAGACAATCGACTCATCCTCAAGGGTCGAATAAAGTCGTATGATTAGAAAAGAGTGCAACATCATTATAAATATGTCCAAAGAGGGTTAAGGGTGAACGTTAACGTCTATAATTAGAGGACATGGGTGAAGGGCCAAACCAAAAGACCTAGAAATAAGGAGTAATAATAGAGAAGAAATAATAATTTATATTAATAAATAAAAATAAAATGAGAAAGTTAAAGGTCAAAATAAAAGACTAAGAAATAGGTAATAATTAATAAATATAAGAAATAAATAAATTAGGAGAGAAATAATAAATTACAATTATAAAATGAATGAAATTAATAATTAAATAAAAGGTTAATCCAAAAAAAATTGTGAAATAAGGTTTAATAAGATTCTAGGGTTACTAGTAATCAATTAATGATAGAAGAGAAATAAAACTATAAATATCTTTTTAAGAAATTTATTTATTTTTTAAATATATTAATAAATTTTTTAATAAAATTAATAATATATATATATATATATATATATATATATATATATATATATATATATATTCCTCTTATCATTAATTTATTATTATTTTGAGCATATTTATGATCTTTTGAGATTATTTTACTGATCTTCTACTATCTTCTATATTCAATACCTCTAACTATTTAGGGAATGATTTCATGCAACATAGTAGCAAAAAAAATTAAAATATGTATATAGAGAGAGAAATGATCGTGCTTATTAATTGTTTTATATTAATTTCATTTATTTTAGACATTTAATTTATGAATCCTCTTTTAATTTATTCATTTTCTTATATTTATTAATTATTACTTTTTTTAGTTTTTTAATTGTGGTCTTTAACTTTTATTTTTATTTTTATTGAAGTAGTGTTAAAGTGCGACTTTTTGAGTTTTCAATGGATTTCTAGTTAGTAATAAGAATTTGTGGCTAAAATTTTTTGGACACTTCAATTGTGAAAAGTTCATTTATCAAACTTGTGATTTCAATGAATCCATATCTGATTCTAGAAAAATTATATTTCGTGGATTTTATTTATTAATCTATGTCATTAAATTTTCACTATTATTACTCCCTATTTGTAGGGGAGTTGTCTTTAATGTGACTTTTTGGAGTTTCAAGTAGATTTTCTAGCTGGAAACTTGAAAAACCCCTAGGGCACTTCATTTGTACAGATTTTACCCATCAAGCTTGTGATTTCAATGAATTCTTGTCGGTTTTTAAACAAATTATATCGGAAAAGTTTCCAAAAAGTGGAATTAAAGACAACTGGATTTCTAGGTCTTTTGGTTTGACCTTTCACCTATGTCCTCTAATTTTAATTCTATGTTCTCTTTCCACCTCTTGTGGCATCATTCTAATCCTCTGCACTCTTTTCTAATCATATGACTTAATTTGGTCCCTGAGAATGGGTAGAGTGTCCACCCAAAAATTGGGCATAATCCTCCCATTTACATAACAAAAATATCCCAAAACAACATTCTTATTACTATGATGGAGTGTGGAAATCTAGATACACTTAAAATTGGTCAAAATTTCTAGACTCAAATAAATATATAAAACCCTAAATTTTACACACACACACACACATATATAAAATCTAACTTATAGATGAAATATTTTTTTTCACCCAAATTCAACAATAAAAATTAATATTGTGATTTTTTTGTTATTTAAAATACATTTTTGAATGCATAAATAGACTTAACACTTGGGGCACTTGAATTTTGCACATTAAGCAATTTGAACTCAAATATTGCTTAAACTCAAATATATATAATAGTCAATTGAGATTATCTAAAATAACTAAAAAAAATTAGAATGCTCCCCAATTCCCCACTTATATGTTCAATTCTCATAAATAATATAATAAATATTAATAACATTTACAATAAAATATATTTATCTGAAATCATGGGAATTTCGGTAAGATTTTAAGAAAATCCAGCAGGGATTTTTGTAAATCCACGTTATAGCTATCAAACTTTAATATTTTGGGTGCCCTAGAGGTTTTTGATGGTGCTGAATCCATCAAAATTATGATACAAACATTGTTACTGTAAAGTTTCTTAAAAAATTTTGACCCAGATCCGAGCAATTCCTCCGTCTCATTAGACAAATCCATATGAGAATGCCATATCATGATGATGATTTTAAAATTATACAATTAAAATATTTTATATTTTAATTTTCTTTAATATTTTCCCATTAAATTTATAATTGAGACTATGGAATTCCAAATAAAATTTGGAAAAAAAAAAATCCCCAACACGATAAGATACAGCCTTCAAAATACCAATGTTAGCATGCTTGCCAAATAAAATAAACAATGTGTGCAACGTGATTTACCTTCTAAACAAACTGCAAGGTATTCCCTTACTCATCAACCAGTTACATGCAACCACCTATTTCCGTACTGAACTAGAATACAGCGAAAATGGCTTGCACAGTCTTCCATGATTTGTTTTCTTGGCACTTGGGAAAAAGACACGTACCATTTTCGAAACCTCGACTGTATCGCTCAGACCGGGGCACTGGGCAGGTAATCCTTGAACGCCGACGTTATAAGCGACAATTATTCCTCAACAGGCGTAACAATCGACCATTACTGCCAAGGTCCCGCATAAAATCTCGAAAGATTTTATTTTTTTTAAGGATCCACTGGTCGCAAGGAGAGCAGCCCCAAGATTCGATCCGAGGAACTTCTGCAGGCCAAAATATGGGAGAATATTATACAGGAGAGGAAATGCAGCGGCCGACAGAGAGAAAGAATCCACCGGCCACAAAAAAAGCAGCAGCCCCGAGATTCGATCCAAGGACCTCCAGCAAACCTTCCCCAAATAATGATTCGTCCGCCTGTGTAGCAGGGAATAAAAGCCCTAATGTCTGGGATTGCGGGAGTCCTCTGTATGATTCATACGAGGTTGTTTCCTTCTTTTATCAGCTAGATAAAGGCCTGACGACTCCCCCTCCAGCGGGCACAGATCAAATTACCAGCAGCAACCGCGATGGCATGCAAGAAAACCCTGCGAATCCCACCCTTCCGCCTAAATCCGTTCTTGAAAATGTGAATTCCAAGTCTGAAAGCAAGAAGCCAAAGAAACATCGATTCAGGCGCTTCTTTCGATGGGCCTTCAACATTTCCCGTATGCTTGTGCTGCGGGCGAGCGCTAAGAAATGCCCGCGCCATCGCTCATTAAAAGCCGATAGTGATAGGAAGTGTGCCGGTGATTCTGTTCCACAGAGTTGAGTGGCAAACGCCCAGAAGCCTCTCTTCGTATCACCAGAGTCTGTAAAACCCCAATAAAAACTACTGGCCAACCATGGAGAGCTTATTTCAATTGTACTTGAAAGGGTTATTTTCTGGGTGTCTTCCTGATTTATTGCCAGTCCAAATTCCTAGGTATTCTCCTGATATTGTAAATCCAAGTGTATTTTTAATGTTTACTGTCAGGCCAAATTTTTGGGCATCCTACTGTCATATTGTAAATCATGTCAAATGTAGTTTTAATGGTTTCACTGTCAGTCCAAATTTCTGGGTATGTTCCTGACATATTATAAATCCAAATGTATTTTTAATAGTTTTACTGTCAATCCAAACCTCTGGTTATCCTCGTTACATATTGTTGATCCGATCCAAATGCTTTTGGAATTATTTATGGTTTTTTTTTTACGACAGATTTCTGGTTGAGTTTTTGTGATCAAATCTTAAAATGAGATTTTACTATTTTACGGCATATATGATTCAGCACTCTCAAAAATCTCTGGAACACTTCTATCAAGCTTGTGTTTTTAAGGCATATGCATCTTGATGAATTCCAAATAAATTAAATTTGAAAATAAACCAGAAAACTTTTCAAAAAGTGTCACTCAACTCTCTTTCTTTTAATCATTTTATATTTTAAAATTAGATAAGAGAATAAACCATAAAACTTTTCAAAAGTCTTACTCAACCCCTTTTCTTTTAATCATTTTATATTTTAAAATTAACAACTATGTAGTAAATATATATTTCATGGGCTTACAACTATGTAGTAAATATATATTTCATGGGCTTGGAGTATGCTTAAAATTGTTTTTGTTCAGTTATAAGTTTGTTTTTTTTGGGCATAGGGAAATAGGTTAATAGCATAAGACCTAGAGGTATTTGGGAAGAGTGAAAATTTGCTGCCTTATGAACCACTAACAAGATAATTTCAAGTGTGGTACTTTTCTTTGAATGGCAATGATGAGTCAGCGTCCATTTGCTTGCTAATAGTAGTAAGTGATGGTTGTCCCCACTACCGGTTTGACAACTCAATTATGTTAGATCTAAGACTTTTGTGATCCATAAAGTAGATAAATGTCTTTCAGATTAATCACATTATTATTATTTGGTCATAATTATGGTGGTTTGGGGTTTAAATAATAATAATGTGATTAATCCTAAAGACATCTATCTAACTCAATTATGATATGATGAAATTTCCTACTTTCTAAAAAGTTACTTTTGATAATAATATCTATAATTATATAAATTTTAGTATTTGATTATTTGCTAATATTAGTTAGTGATGATTGTCCCACTATTGGTTTAACAACTCAATTATGATATGATCTAATTTCCTACTTTTTAAAAAGTTACTTTTGATAATAATATCAATAATTATATAAATTTTAGTATTTAATTTTTTTTTCTCATTAAGATTTTTGTGTTATAGTAATTTAAGCTATTAATATTGGAGAGCAAGAGAGACAAGGTATCATGTTTATTACAATAGATCGAGCTAAAGATTTAAATGGTTTAAGATTTAAATTTTCTTTCATTGTAATGGTGTCGAAGAATATGTAAAAATATTGGGGAAAATAAGAATAATGAAAAAATAGTTGAAGATTGAATTGTAACATGAGTACATTCTTATTATTCACATTTTCTATATTTCAACATTGTTGTTGTCATACCATTAAAAAAATATTTCACGTAGGTATAGTTAGTAACAATAATTATCATCTCAACGAACGAGAGTAACTAAGAAAATTTAAAATTAAAATGACCAAGTCAATCTCAGAAATATTTAGCATATTTAAAATGATTATATTAATATTTGATATATTTACATATTACTGATAAAATTAATCATATCTTTGATAGATTTTCTTTGGCAGCACAGGACTAAACGAGCCTAGATCTATCTTACGTCTCAAAAATATACAAAAATTTTAATAATCTGAAAAATGTGACGTTGATTCCTCCGACTAGAACCAGCTTAGATCCATCTAACTCTGGATCTATCATGCGCCGAGAGGGATCAAATCTCTCGAAGTGCAAACCTTTCCTCAAGTTTTGCACTCAAAAAATAGGTTTGCACCTCGAGAGATTTGATCCCTCTCGGCGCATGATAGATCCAGAGTTAATGGATCTAGGCTGGTTATCATTGCGCCGAGAGGCGCATCTACAGCCCAGTATGACCCCGATGTCAGGTAGGTCACGTCCTCAATGTCGGCTGAAATTTTAAATTAAAAAATAAAAAAATAAAAAAATAAGTGTCGGCTTAAGTTTTAAATTTAAAAAAAATAAAAATAAAGATCGCATTGTGCTAGAACATATATCAATTTCTAATACAATTATGTATTATTTATATAATTTGAATGGATTGTAAATTATATACGTGAATTTGAATGGATCATAAATTTACTTTTAACAAAAAAAAATTACCACATAGAATTTCCAAATTAAGTAAAATTTTAAACATCTTTACTCTTTACTAAAGTCAATACCATTTTCTAAATAAAAAAAAAGAGTTAATTCAACACAAACAATCAAAATACAAAATATTTTAATATTTCTTTTAATTAAATATTTGTAAAATGAATTTATACTTACTCCAGAGCTATGGTAAATAAATAAAAAAATATATAAACTAGATGTACGGTAAATAAATAAAAATTCTTTTTATATTTATTCCATAAACCTTTTTATATTTAAAGAAACTTTAAAAATAGGTTTTATTTAGATGAAGCCTATGAGACGAATACCATGGGACAAATTAATATTGATACCATGGGCCAAATACCATGGGTAAATAAATAAATATAAAAGAGGTATAAACAAGTATGATAAACAAATAAATAAATAAAAAATAGATATAAAGAGGTATGGTAAATAAATAAATATAAAAGAGGCAGAAAGAGGTAACGTAAATAAATAACAATATATCAAATAGGATTATAAATAAAAATATAATTATATAACAAGCCTATGGGCCAAATACCATACTAAAGAAAAGGGGTATGGTAAATAAATAAAAGTATAAATAAACTAGGGGTATGGTAAGTAAATAAAACCTCTTTTCATATTTACTCCATAATCTGTTTTATATTTATGAATATTTATGTTCATTAGTTTACATAACTAAGAAGAAAGAGACAGAGAGAGTGATAAGGGAGAGATGGAGAGAGTGTGTGTATGTTTAGGGGTGAGATAAAGAGACAAAGTAAGATGTATGGAAAGAAGGGGGGAGAGAAGAAGTGAGAAGGAGAGGGGAAGGGATATAGTAATGTAGTTGTAGAGAGAGAGGGGTGGAAAGAAAGAGAGAAAGAAAGGGATGGGGGAAGAGAGAGGATTAGAGAGAGAGAGAGTTATGGGAGAAGAGAAAGGATTGGAGGGAAAAGAGAGAAAGAGAGGTGGGAGAGAAAGGGAGAGAGAGGAGGAGGAGAGTGATGGGGGAAGAGAGAGTATTGGAGAGAGAGAGAGAGAGAGAGAGAGAGAGAGGAACGACGAGAGAGAGGAGGAGAGAGGGATCGATAAGAGAGATGGACTTGGAGGGGGAGAGATGTAGGAAATAAGAAATATAAAGAGTGAGAAGTGGAGAGAGAGGAGTGACAAGGGAGAGACAGAGAGAGAGCGTGTATGTTTGGGGCTGAGATAAGGAGACAAATAAGGAGAGATGGAGATAAGGGGGGAGAAGGAGATATAAGGAGAGAGGGAGGGATATAGTGACATAGTTGGTGGGTGAAGAGAGAGAGAGAGGGAGAGAGAGATGGGAGAGAAAGGGAAAGAGAGGAAGGAAGAGAGAGGATGTGAGAGAGTGGAGAGAGGGAGGGAAAGAGAGATGGACTTGGAGGGGGAGGAAGAGAGAGGTAAGAAGAAAAAAATAGAGAGAGAAAGGTGGAGAGAGAGAGAGTGAGTGAGTGATAAGGAAGATAGAGAGAGAGGGAGAGAGGGGGAAGATAGAGATATAGATGGAAGGTGAAGAGAGGGAAGAAGAGAGAGATGGGGAGAGGAGGGGATTGACAAAGAGATTGATATATATGGATTGCGAGAGTGTGTGTGTTTAGGGGGTGAGATAGAGAGACAGAAAAGAAGAGATGGAGGGGGATATAGATATGGATGGAGGGTGGAGAGAGGGAAGAATATTTCTCACACTAGATGGATTGATATAAGTGGAGATGGTATTTTATAATCCTATTTGATTATTTGCACTATATGCATCGATTTTAGTGTAGAAAATTATTTCTAATGATATTTGATTACTTGCACTAGATGCATTGATTTCAGTGTAGGTGGTGATTTCTAATACAATTTGATTGCTTGCACTGAATTTGTTGATTTCAATTTAGATATCGATTTATAATTATATTTGATTACTTGCACTAGATGAATTGGTTTCAATGTAGATGATTTCTAATCCTATTTGATTGTTTGCACTAAATGCATTGATTTCAGTGTAGATGGCGATTTCTAATCCTATTTGATTTATTTGAGTAAATGCATTGATTTCGGTGTAGATGTTAGTTTCTAGAGAGAGAGAGAGAGAGAGAGAGTGATAAGGAAGATGGAGAGAGAGGGAGAGAGGAAAAAAGGAGGAAAGAGAGATATTAATGAGGGAGAGGGAGAGAAGGGGAAGATAGAGATATAGATGGAAGGTGAAGAGAGGAAGAAGAAGATGAAAAGGAGGGTGGTGATTGAAAGAGTTGAAATATATGGAGTAAAGAGTGCGTGTGTTTAGAGGTGAGATAGAAGACAAAGAATACCATGGAGATGTAGATGTGGATGGAGAGGTGGAGAAAGGAGAATATTTCCACTGGAATTATTGATAAGGTAAAAAAAAAAAAGATGGTGATTTCTAATCTCATGATTATTTGCACTAGATGCATCGATTTTAGTGTAGATATTTATTTCTAATGATATTTGATTACTTGCACTAGATGCATTGATTTCAGTGTAGGTGGTGATTTCTAATACAATTTGATTGCTTGCACTGAATGTGTTGGTTTCAATTTAGATGTCGATTTATAATTATATTTGATTACTTGCACTAGATGACTTAATTTCAATGTAGATGATTTCTAATCCTATTTGATTGTTTGCACTAAATGCATTGATTTCAGTGTAGATGGCGATTTCTAATCCTATTTGATTTCTTTGAGTAAATGCATTTATTTCAGTGTAGATGTTGGTTCCTAGAGAGAGAGAGAGTGAGTGATAAGGAAGATGGAGAGAGAGAGAGAGAGGACAAAAGGAGGAAAGAGAGATATTAGCGGGGGAGAGGGAGAGAAGGGGAAGAGAGGGAATAAGAGAGAGATGGGGAGAGAGGGTGATCGACAAAGAGAATGATATATATGGAGTGTGAGAGCGTGTGTGTTTAGGGGGGGGGGGGGGGGGGGGGAGGGAGGGGGGGGGGGGGGGGGGGGGGGGGGGGGGGGGGGTGAGATAGAGACAAAAAAAAAAAGAGATGGATGGGGATATAGATATGGATGGAGGGTGGGGAGAGGGAAGAATATTTTTTGCACCAGATGGATTGATTTAAGTGGAGATGGTGATTTATAATCTTATTTGATTATTTGCACTAGATGCATCGATTTTAGTGTAGATATTTATTTCTAAAGATATATGATTACTTGCACTAGATGCATTGATTTCAGTGTAGGTGTTGATTCCTAATACTATTTGATTGCTTGCACTGGATGTGTTGATTTCAATTTAGACATCGATATATAATTATATTTGATTGCTTGCACTAGATGCATTGATTTCAATGTAGATTATTCCTAATACTATTTGATTGTTTGCGCTAAATGCATTTATTTCAGTGTAGATGGCGATTTCTAATCCTATTTGATTGCTTTGAGTAAATGCATTGATTTCAGTGTAGATGTTGGTTTCTAATCTTATTTGATTGATTGTATTAGGTGCATTGATTTCAATGTAGAAGTTATTTTCTAATCTTATTTGATTGCTTGCATTAAACGCATTGATTTCAATGTATATGTTGATTTATGATTTGTTGTAATTGGATATATGACGGTACATTAATATTAAAGTGATTGGATTAACAATATGCATTGATTTTAGTGTAAGCACAAAAAGTTATTAACAATGTAGATTGATTTTTGTGTTATAGTAATTTAAGCTATTAATATTGGAGAGCAAAAGAGACAAGGTATCATGTTTATTACAATAGATCAAGCTAAAGATTTAAATGGTTTATGATTTAAATTTTCTTTTTCATATAATCAATATGAAAAGATAACAAAAATGACAAGGGAGGAAATAAGAATAGTAGAAGAAAATAGTTTGAGATTGATTGTAACATGAGTACGTTCTTATTATTCACATTTTCTATATTTCAACACTGTTATTGTCACTTTGCATTTAAAAAAAATATTTCATCATTATAGTTATTAACAATAATTATCATCTCAACGAACCGAGGTAACTAAGAAAAATTAAAATTAAAATGACCAAGTCAATCTCAGAAATATTTAGCATATTTAAAATGATTATATTAATATTTGATATATTTACATATTACTGATAAAATTAACCATATCTTTGATAGATTTTCTTTGGCAGCACACGACTGAAACCATCCTAGATCTATCTTACATCTCAAAAATATACAAAAAATTTAATAATCTGAAAAATGTGACGTTGATTCCTCCGACTGGAACCAGCCTAGATCCATCTAACTCTGGATCTATCATGTGCCGAGAGGGATCAAATCTCTCGAAGTGCAAACCTTTCCTCAAGTTTTGCACTCAAAAAATAGGTTTGCACCTCGAGAGATTTGATCCCTCTCGGTGCATGATAGATCCAGAGTTAGATGGATCTAGGCTGGTATGATATAAAAATGCGTTATGTTTATATATGTTCCACATGTGTTCAAGTATATGTATATCTCATGGATCTAATCCCGAAATTGGTTGTAATCCATCATCAAAAATACTAAATAAGTACTAGTATCTACTTCCTAGTGTATTGTCATATAGGAAGCATAAAGAAGTGCTTATATAAAAGAGGTCATATAAATACATATAAAGTCTATCAACATATGAAGGCTCATATAATGTAACTATGGTCAAATAGTAGCAAACCTAGTCCATTTGATCCCTTTCGATAAAATGCCTATGGTAATACTCAAAAACTCTGTCATTTTGTGTCTTTGCAATCATTTAAGTCCCACAAACCATCTGTATGTTCCGTGTAGACATGTGAGGTAGAGAGAATTTAATGTAAATTTCAGACAAACAATCTCTTCCACAAGGGGCAAGATCCGTTGATTGTGACACTTGTAAGAGCCATTAACCTAGTTTATAACCAGCTGCAAGTCCCGAAACACTTAAAGCAAAGGAATTTCTTTTTCAATAGTGAAACAAAACAACAATTTTAGAGCCATAAGTTCTGCATAATTGTTCATACCTTCACCTAAACCCATTTTGATTTGGAAAAAATGAGTTTTGTCTAAAAATGGAATCACAGCTCCTCCACACATTATTGGGTCTCCCTGTGATGCACCATAAAAAAAGGCCCAAGGTCTAGATTTTTCTACCAAGCTTCCGTAATAGTTCTAGTTTTATGAGACGACTTGGATTTACGTAATAGTTCTAGTGTGGCAAGAGATTGAGTTGCCATTATCTCAGGGGGCACATATTGGTCATAAAAAATAGCTCTGTTCCTTGCTAACCATATGAGAAGAGGCAAAACTTTGAATTCTTTAACTACTCTCATGGAACACCACTGATACCATATTTCTAGAAGGTCCCTTCTTCCCAATGATAATTTGGTACCAACTTGGATGAGATAAATTACCAAATATTCTAAGTGGAGGAACATGAGATCAATAGACGATTAATAGATTCCTCCTCTAATTTGCATAGGTTGCACCAACTAGGTCCTTTTTTCCTCTTTCATAGATTATCCCAAGTTTGAGATTTATTTTCAAGGGCACACCAAATAAACAATCTAGATTTTGTAGGACACTTGAGTTTTCATAATGGTTTCCACCATCCCACTCTAGCCTCCAAAATTCTATGAGCAATGAGATGAGGGTATCCCATTTTTGGCATGTAAACACCATTTGGTGAATGGGATTAGGCAAGTTCATCTTCTTCTTTAGTCGACTGAATATGTGCATCCCCCAAATCTCTTATGTAACCAAACTAGTTATTTAAAAACTCTTGTGGAAGGCCCAGTTGTCTGTCCCATAACCATTCTTGAGCCCATAAGGGGTTTTGAATAGGACATGCAATCTAATTAAGAGTAAACAAACCTCTTTCATTAAGAAAAGTAACCAGATCCATTGGAAAATGATGATTGGTATTGCTTTCAAACTAAGGGATCCATCCCTACTATGAGTCTAAATCCATCACTAACCTTCCATGCCAAACTAGATTCGATAATCAAGAAGGATGTGATAACAACTTTCCATATGATGGAGGCATTATCCCTATTCGTGTTACGACTTTGGATCCAATCTTTAATTGATAAAAGGGTAGATGTATTTCATATATATAAACCTTTGTTGACCAAAGGCTCTGAGTAGTGATCAAATGGCACCCTACTTTAGCTGCCAACGATTTTGAAAAAAGAGGCAGATTCTTTAAGTCCCATCGTCTCCATGCCTTTGGAATAGTGATTCTATCCCATTTGCCCATGGATAGGAAAATTTCTCAGATGTGTCGGCCCAAAGAAATTCGTAGCAAAATTTCCACATTTTCGTCAATATGCCCTTTGGGATCCAAGAAAGAGACATCTAGTAAACCATAATGGCTTCCGATATTGATTTGATGAGAACTAACCATACAAAACTAGATAACCCTCACATACTCTACACTTTCAATTATTTTTCCATCTTAGCTAATAGCCAATACCGGTTAGTTGTTTTATAGGAGTTTGGCTTAAGTTCAAAACCCAAATATTTAAGTTCATCCTCCATAGAGGTCAAAGCATAAGGAAAGATTACTCAATGGAAAGGAGATAAAGTAGATATATGAAGATTGATAATCATGCCTCTTGCATCTAAAATGGGTGATAACATCATTTATGGTCAAAGAATCTCTTCTCGAACCATCACAAAAGAGAAGGTTATCATCAACAATATAAATATGAGTGATGAGGAGAGTAGGAACAACTCTGATTCCATGTGAATCGCCTCTTCTCTTGGCCTCCCTTAAAGATATGGTTAGTCCTTCGACCACCAAAAGGAAAAGAAGGGGGGAAAGAGGGCATCCTTGCCTAAGTCCTCATTCAACATGAAAGAAAGGAGATGTAGGCCCATTGATAAGGACAACAAAAGATACTAAAGAGATGAAACTCACAACCCAATTAACAAAGTCCAACCTGAAGTCTAGATGAGTAAGAAGGAGCTTAAGTAAAGCCAACTTACCCGATGTCAAGCTTTACAAAGATCAATTTTTAAAATTGCACCTTTCAATTGAAATTGCTTTAGGTTGTGCAAACCTTCTTGGGCCACTCCAATAGTTTCATGAATCTGTATTCCTTCAAGGAAAGAAAAAGTTCCTTTGAAATTGCTTTGGATAGAATGGGTTTAAGCCTACGTGCAATGAATTTTGCAATAATGTTGTAGATCTAGTTGCATAGAGAAATTTGCCGAAATTCATCAAAAGAAGATGGATTGTCCACCTTAGGAATTAGAGCTATAAAAGCAGAGTTAAAAGATGCCAAAAATTACCCTGTAACCTTGATTCCTCAAAAATATAAGGAGGTATTTTTCAATGACCTCGAAGATCCCTGGAATAGTTTCAGTAGACCATCCATCTGGCCCAAGACGCTTATCCTTCTGAAAGCCTACCAAGATTTCCTTCAACTCATCCATAGTTTGTTGACCTTATGTGATTTTTTACCTTATGTGTTGGCCTTGATGTCAACCTAGATAGTTATCTTAACACTAATGGTTTCACAGGAACAATGCAGGTGCAGACCCATCCAATAACTATGCTACAAAAATGGAAAATGTTACAAGATCTCTATGGAATGTGGAAGTACTAAATAGTTGAATTAGTCACTATTATTGATTTCATTAATGTTGAATGTTACAAGCTCACTGGTCATCAATTATGGAGGTTACAAGTCAATGTGAGTTGGTCAAGTGGTCCAGTCCCTTTTCATAACAAACTTTTTATAATGTTTTCCCCTTGCATAGAGAATATTTTATTGGGAAAATCCTCTATCATAAAGAATACTTTATATTGTGTGGGGTCCAATCCACTTGCATAAATAATAATTTATTTATGGTTGTTATGATCATAGAGGTTACAGTTCTTCACTATTGGACCAATTCTCTTTCATAAAGAATACTTGATTATGTGGTTGTAGTTGGGGAGTTGGTTTGGCCACTATTGGTTTAGTTAACATGAACATTTAGGCTGTGTTCCAAAGGATCTAGTCATTGACGGTTGGAGAGAAACTTCTCGGACCAAATAAAAAAATTAATTAATGTTGAGCCTTGGATCAAATGGTCAAATGCCATCAATCATTCAACACTTTGTGGTTGTAGTTTTTCTAGCTTATGGCATCCCTCAAAGCCTATAAATTCACAATCAAAAAAGGGTATGAAGTGTGCACCTGATGATCACAATTCTGAGATAAATCTGACTCATCTTAGCTTTTTGTTTGGTTTTTCTTTATGGTTTGGCACAGTGATGAAGATTTGATGTATCCAAGCTGGTAGGAGTGTTGAGTTTTGATAGCTAGTATGTGTGTGAAGTCAGGGTAGAATATATAATGTGTGTAGAAAATTTCGATCTACACATAAGAACCTATAGTTGTTGCAACAATGTGTTTGTGGATTCGATTTTGATCTTATTTACTTATTGTAGTGACTTATGAATGTTGAAGAAATAAATTGCAGGGAAGAACCCACTGCTTGTGTGCATTTTTGCTCATGAAGATGTCACGAGTTTTGTTACAAAATGATTAATTGTTTTATATAGTTTCAATGCTTGAATTTATTTTGTAGAAATTATACAAACATATGTATATCAATGGATTCAATCCGATCTAACAATGTACTAAAACTAGATATTGAATCCTTCTACAAATCAATTGTAGAAATTAAATACAATCTCCAATCACATGAAGCAAAGAAAGAATCAAATCAAACCACAACACAGATAATTTCCTGGGGAAAGATTGCTACTCAAAACCACTCTATCTTCTATTTTATATTAACCATGGAATCATGAAACAATTACAATGCACTCTTCTCACAAGAGTCTCTTGCACTCTCACAACTGTCTCACACTATCCTGGAAAAAACTGACCAACACTTAGCCAATTCTCAGCCTCTAAACATCCTGCCTTTCTTGCACAATTCCTGATGAATGAAATCCCTATTCTTTAGGAATTTTGGCCTTTCAAAACTACGCAAGGATCATGGGCAATCCAATGGATGTTTGGTTGCATGCGGGAAACCTACTAATCACAAAATTGATAGCTAACATCCCTTTAAACCTTTGTCTCAACTGGGTCTCCATTAGAACTGATATGCATGAAGCTATTAATCGTAAATCATCAGTTGCATGGCATATCAATGATTGTGAATTAAATAATATTTAATTCACTTGATCTCTCACTAGTGCAACAAACAGTTACAACTAGTTCAATTGACTCTAACTCACCTAACTGCATTAATTGATTACTCATGCATTAAACTAATGCACCAACTGCAATTCGAATTCCATAACTAATATAATTACTTTGCATGCCTCACCAACCACCCTCAACTCGAAATACATGAGCTAACTTGGTTTATCACCCTCAGTTAATTGTTACAAGTGATTATGAGATAAGATTACATTTTATTGTCCAATTTAATTAAGGGAAAATTAAATTAGACACTGCACCAAATTAATTAATTAATTTGGCCTTCACACTAATGTATCGCTAGGACATATTGGTCCCACACTAGTATGTGTGCTGCAATTTCTTGTTGGACTTCAGCACTCCCTCTCAACAAGAAAGGGATTATCTGCCACCCCGATTCTTCCTCTATGGTATTTGAATTTTCTCCTGGTGAGTGCCTTCGTCAGAATATTTGCATCCTAATCTTTTGTGGAAATGTACTGAAGTAACATAATGTGCCTCTGAACACAATCTCTGAGATGGTGGTACCGGATGTCTATGCGCTTGGACCTATCATAGAATACTTGATTAACCGATATTTTAATGCAACTCTGGTTATCACAATGTATCACAGTCGGATCCATCTGAGAACCAAACAAACCAACTAGGATCTTTCTCATCTAGATGGCCTCACATGCAGCTTGATTTGCTACCATGTACTCTGCCTTGGCTGAACTGAGTGCCATAGATCGCTGCTTCCTGTTGTACCAAGAAAATGTTGTCAGTCCTATGATGAATATCCCTCCCGATGTTCTCTTTCTATCTGATGGACTGCCTGCCCAATCTGCATCTATGAAGCCTTAAAGCTTCACTCCCTCTGTCCGTTTGTACCATAATCCATACTTTGTAGTGCCCCTGAGATATCTCAAGACATGCTTCCTCGCCTTCCAAAATAGCTTGGTCACCTTAACCATAGCTTGACTCAAATGGTTAATTGTGTAGCAAATGTCTGGTCTGGTGTTCACCAAGTACATCAGTGAACGCACTAGCTACCTGTAGACAGTAGCGTCCACTACTTCTCCTGAAGGAGCATCCTCTTTTCTCCAATTTCTTGGAAGAGGAGTGTCTATGAGTTTACATCTCTCCATGTGAAACTTACCCAATATCTCTTTGGCATACTTGCCTTGAGAAACAAAAAGTTCACCATCCCACTACCATATTTCCAAACCAAGGAAATAGTGAAGGAGTCTCAT
The DNA here is from genome assembly GCA_034641835.2 of Pinus albicaulis. Classification (NCBI taxonomy): domain Eukaryota; kingdom Viridiplantae; phylum Streptophyta; class Pinopsida; order Pinales; family Pinaceae; genus Pinus; species Pinus albicaulis. Next base: position 872,977,388 of record CM076569.1, read on the forward strand.
GTCCTTCATTTCAAACTCCCTTGCAAGATCTTCCTTGCATGAAGTTATCAGCTGCTCATCACCTGTCAAAATTAGATCGTCAACATAAAGTATGATAATCAAGAGCTTACCATCAACCACAATTTGGTACAGGTTTGCATCAGCTTCACTTTTGATGAAGCTCAACACAGTGAAATAGCTGTCAATCTGAGTGTACCAAGCACGAGGTGCTTGCTTTAGCCCATACAGTGCTCTCTTGAGTCGACACACATGTGACTCACTGTCAAAGATCTCGAAACCTTCTGGCTTCTCTATATACACTTCTTCCTCAATAACTCCATTGAGAAATGTAGTTTTCACAACCATTTGATGAATGCGCCAGCCCATCTTCACTAAGAGTGCAATGATAGATCTAATGGAAGAGTACCTCGTGACTGGTGTGAAAATATCCTCATAGTCGATCCCCTCAATTTGTGAGAATCCTCGAGCCACAAATATCCCCTTGTACTTCTCCACACTCCCATCCACTACTTGCTTCAACTTATAGATCCATCTAGATCCAACCACTGATTTTCTGACTGGTCCTGGGACAACCTCCCATGCACTATTCCTGACGATGGAGTCATACTCCTATACCATAGCATCAAGCCAAATTGGTTTTTGCACTTCTTCCTCAAGGGAATATGGTTCTGTCACAATACACTTGCTCATAAGAGCCATGTATCTAGTAAACCTGTCTGGATATTGTCTCTCTCTGCGCAGTGAAGTAGGGGCTCCTACATTCTCTGTCGCATCAAGTCTCAATCTATCAAATTCTATGGTGTGCCTTCTACCATTTCTGGTGGATGGCTCTATATGAGCTTTTTCTGCCACTCCATGATCCTCTACATGTGGCTGCTCCACATCTTGAGTTTCATTCTTTGGAACCAAGAGTTCCTCCTCTGCATTCAAATCCATCTCCCTCTGAAGGGACAATTGCATGGCTTTCTCCTCATCAAATTTTATATCTCGTCACACAACAATCATTCTGTTTTTTGGAAAATACACCTAATAGTTGTTGGGAGTATCAATGTACCCCAAAAAAATCCCAATCTCAGTTGTTGGTTAGAGCTTCTTCCTGGAGTCTTTTCTGACATGCACATAAACAAATGAGCCAAAAATCTTAAAATATGAAACATCATGTTTCTTACTAGTAAAAGCCTCTTCTAGTGTACTCATGCCAAGTATCCAATGAGGACAACGGTTTTGCACAAATACATCTGTGCTGCATGCCTCCGCCCACAGATGCAACGATAGGCCCTGATCATGCAACATTGCTTGTGTTGCGCCCACAATTGTTCTGTCCTTTCTTTCTGTGACCCCATTCTGCAGTGGGTTATGAGGCACAATCAACTCTCTTTGAATTCATTCTTTGCTGCAGAAGTTCTTGAATTCATTAGAGATGTACTCACCACCATTGTCACTCATAAGAGCCTTCACATGCTTCCCCGTGTCTTTCTCCACTAGTGCTTTGAACTCAAGAAATTTTGAGAACGTTTGATCTTTCTTTTGCATGAAGTAGATCCAACACTTTCTAGACAAGTCATCAACAAATATCACATAGTACTTATGCTTTGATGTCTAAGCAGTAGAGAATGGTCCACACACGTCTGAGTGAACTCTCTCAAGGATTTCTGAAGCTCGGTTCTCCTTCTCATAAAAATTTTCCTTTGCATACTTCCCCATAGTACATCCCTTGCATGTTTCTGACTGCACAAGATTACCCTTGGGAAGACCCGTAGAAATTTGTTGCATGATCTTCAAGGCTACGTGGTGTAGATGGCCCAATCTCCTGTGCCATAACTCACCCTCATCTCGGCTCACCACTTTGTCTGACTTACCCATCAATGCTGTGCAACCATCTACATCAAGTTTATAGAGATTATTCACACGAATCCCAATCTTCTTGGCTTGTCCTGTTGTTTTGTGTCACAGAAAAGATTTTCCTTCACTAAAAACAACATCATATCCTCTATCCTCCAACATTGTGACTGTGACTAAATTTTTCTTCAAGCTTGGTACATGAATTGCATCTTTTAATTGAAAGGGTTTACCTGATTGTCTCTGGAAGGTAACTGTACCAATCCCGGTAGCACTGTACCACTTGTGATCACCCATTTCGATATGCATATGGAGGTTCTTCTCCTCCAAGCTACTGAAAATATCTTTATCTCCCATCATGTGAAAGGATGCACCACTATCCACGTACCACACCGATCCCATTGCACTTGACACCATGCATGCAACGAGAGAGAAGTCAAGCTCAAATTGCAAGGCCAAAGCCTCACCATGTGCAAATCCTGAAGCCTTCTTGTTCTTCTTATTTTGAGGACAATTAGTGGCATAATTTCCATGCTCGTGAAAGTGAAAACACTTCACTCTGGACATGTTGCACTTCTTGCCATATTTATCAGACTCAGATTTGGAATGGAATTTATTTCCTTTCCCCTTCTTCACCTTGGAAACCAAAGCGAAATCTTCTTCATCATCATTCTTAGATGAAGATCCATCCCTAGTATTCCACCTGAATTTTTCTTACACCAAATCCAACCAAAGTTGTTCCCAATCTGGCAAATTTTCCCTTCCATTGAAAGAGTCCTGATAACTATGCCAACCATTGGGAATTCCTAGAAGAGCTAGGCTCACCAAGTCATCATCCGCGATAGTAATACTGATGCTCCCAAGCTCATCCCAACATTGGAAAAACTTTTTTAAATATTTTGGCATGGTGTCGCCTTTCTCCATTTTGATTTTCCTGAGCTTGTCCTTTAGAGCCAATTTTCTATGATCACTGCTACTCAGAAATAGATCTGTCAAAGCTTTCCACATTGCATATGGTGTCTCTTTTCCATGGAGACTTGAGAGAATGTGGTATCATAATCCCTCCAATAGGATCCTCCTCACCTTTGAAACCTTGTTTTTCCAAGCATCAAGATTTGCAGCATCTGCTACAGCGGGTTTGGGAGTATCATTGTCAATGAATTATTGCAATCCATTGTCCTCCAGTATTGCCTCCATCTTGTATTTCCACACAATATAGTTAGAGCTGCCCTCGAGTGCATACTCCAATCTCAAGCCATTGAAATCCATTTCGATCCTGAATCACCTGTCGCACCAAGAATACTTTTTACAAATTCGAATTCTATTCAGTCACAAACTCAACTTCTCCTCCACTATAGTGATTTCCTGTGCTCTAATACTATGTAGAAATTATACAAACATATGTATATCAATGGATTCAATCTGATCTAACAATGTACTAAATCTAGATACTGAATCCTTCTACAAATCAATTGCGGAAATTAAACACAATCGCCAATCACATGAAGCAAAGAAAGAATCAAATCAAACCACAACACAGATAATTTCCCGAGGAAAGCTTGCTGCTCAAAACCCCTATATATTATATTTTATATTAACCATGGAATCATGAAATAATTACAATGCACTCTTCTCACAAGAGTATCATGCACTCTCATAATTGTCTTACATTGTCCTGGAAAAAACTGACCAAGAATTAGCTAATTCTCAGCCTCTAAACAACATGCCTTGCATGCGCAATTCCTAATGAATGCAATCCCTAATCTTTAGGAATTTTGGCCTTTCAAAAATATGCAAGGATCATGGGAAATCTAATGGATGTCTGGTTGCATGCGGGCAGCCTACTAATCACACAACTGATAGTTAACATCCCTTTAACCTTTTTCTCAACTGGGTCTCCACTGGAACTGACATGCATGAAACTATTAATAGTAAATCACCAGTTGCATAGCAGATCACTGATTGTGAATTAAATAATATTTAATTCACTTGATCTCTCACTAGTGCAACAAACAGTTACAACTAGTTCAACTGACTCTAACTCACCTAACCGACTTAACTGATTACTCATGTATTAAACTAGTGCACCAACTACAATTCGAACTCCATAACTAATAGAATTACTCTGCATGCCTCACCAACCACCCTGAACTCGAAATACATGAGCTAAATGAGTTTATCACACTCAGTTAACTATTACAAGTGATCATGAGATAAGATTACATTTTATTGTCCAATTTAATTAAGGGAAAATTAAATTACACACAGCACCAAATTAATTAATTAATTAATTTGGCCTTCACACTAATGTATCGCTAAAACCTATTGGTCCCACACTAGTATGTGTGTGTGCTGCAATTTCTTGTTGGACTTCAACATATTTGGGATCCTTGATGACCTTCTATGTTGAATTGTTTCCTTTATATTGGGGATACACAAAAATTGTATGCTTGTCAGATTTCATTGTAATCGAAGTAGAGTTCGCAAATATGATTAAATTAATTTGAAATGATGCCTTTGTTTGTCTATAGTGTAGGGATGGTTGTACAAGAGGCTATAGGTTGTGCAAAGTTGACTTTCATGCTAAATATGAGGGCATCTCTTCTATTGGATGTTTTATATTCAATGCAAAAAGATTTATATGCAGGGTATTCAACACACAAGCCATCTTAGAATTTCACCAAGTGTTTCATTCCTTCCTTTAATCTCTTGTCTATATTTTAATTTACTAGGTTATATCCTTTGTTGGATGCAGATTTTAAATTTGACCATATCTTGTTGTAGCGTGAAGCATGAAAACTATACATGACATATTGATCCACTGCAGAGGTTGGTTACAGTGCAGAGTATGTTGAAGGTTGTCTTTACTTAATAAATTATAAATTTGTAAGTTAAATGTGTAAGGAATTATGTAGGACTATTTTTTATGGTTGAGCATGAAAAAAATGTTGTTGATGTCTTTCTTAACTTATGGGATTGAAGTTTGTTAGTTTTTGAATTCATAATTCAGGATTTTTGTTTTAAATGCACTGTAGCATTGATAAATCAGGGTCATGATGATAAAATATTTGACAGTAAGGGTGTTGATGTTTCTCGTTGTCACTTAATGAATTCTATGCTACATATTTACAAAGCTCTCCTGACATCGTTTCTATTTCCTTGCATATGATTATATACACTGTAGTGATAAAAGATAATAGTTTAATTTAATTAAACATAACATTAGGGTGTCTTCAGGATGAGTATACAGGCTATGTTGTGTTATACTTTGATTGAGAATAAGGGCATAAGTCTTTTGGGGTAATATCTGTTTCAGCTTGTTTTTTGAAGTCATCGTTGAAATTTTACATTGTTTCCATGGTGCTCTGGTTGTGAATGGCTTGATAGTCTGCAAAGAAATGATTGAGGAAGAGTGTTGACAAATTTCCTGTTACAACACTGTTATTCCTATGCCAACAATGTTATTCCTGTTATGGCAGTGTTATTCCCATGACAATAATGTTATTCCTATTATAGTTTCATTATTCCTACAACTCAGAAAATGGGAGAAATATGAGCTTGGTGTTGATGTATGATTGTAGTTATTGATTAGAATCAAATTTGATTGCATTGAAGTTGTTGCAGGTGGCCCCAATTTGAAAATTTATGAAATGTGGATCATAAGTAGTTAGAGGGAGTGGTTTATTCCTTCTAGTAGCAGCTGGAAAATTTAGTGAAGGTAGGAGCCTTCAATAGGTAGGAGCCCACACACTGGAAAAAACCTGCAATAGTGAAAGATGTAAAGAATTTTCTTTAATAATAAGAAGACAAAGTAGACAACAATGGTGATGGTTTTCTCCCATTTTGGGTTTCCACCTAAAAATCTGGTGTCCCTATACTTTGATGTGTTGATGATGTGTTATACATATTATGGTTTATCTTCTCTTATGTTGAATGCTTCTCATGGTTATTGAATATGCATAATGTGATGCTAATGAAATAATGGTACAAAAAGGCTATGAAAAATAAAAGCATAAGTTAAGTAAAATTTGATTGGGCATGAAATACTGATTCACACCCTGCCACCCTCTTAGTATGTCTAACAATTGGAATCAGAGCTAGGTCCTTCAAAGAGTAGCTTGATTGCTAGAAGGTAGATCCAACAAAAATGAGTACACATGAATAAGTATTTTCATGAAAGCCACATTTGTTCAATGGAACAAAATTCTTATTTTGGAAGATAAAAATGATATCCTACCTATAATTTCTTGGAGCATATGTGTTACACAGTAATTTGTCACCGTCCCTACCATTCCCCGTCCCGCACAATGGAGGACCCATTATGTGACCTGTGAGCAATGTCAAGCCTTGAAAATACCTTCATTGCATCCCTTTCCATGAGGACAACATTTCTCTTGTTTATCATTTCCTGAACAGACCCCTAAAAACACATGTTTTTGCATTGGCGCTGGTAGCCCGTTATGTACTCGCGCCAATGGGGGGAAATTAACACTGAGCCCGCGCCAATTGGCGCTACATCTGTAGAAATTAGTTTGAATAAATCACTTATTCAATGGAGATTAACCTGATCACACATTAATTTCGAATTGCATGCATAACACATAATCTCTTCTACAATTAATTGTCACATGCGGAAAGAATAGAAGCGATAGCACATCAAATCATCACACACATTAACACAGTATGTATGGGGAAAGCTTATAGCTGAAAACCCCCAGCTATAGTATATTACAAATGGAGAGAACATGCAGCAAATACATAGTAAAAACTCCTCACAAGTACTCAGTACTATCTCCCAAAGCTACACAAAAACTAGCTTGGTTTTGAACAAGTCACAGGTTCAAAACACACCCACTACTTCTCTTCCTCTATTGCGCAATCAAGGCTGGTCTAAATAGAGATCCAGGGTTCGAATCTCCAACGACTATTTGCGCAATTGTCTCGGTGGTAATTTCTATACGAGTGTTATACGAATCGTATAAGCCCGGTCCCCAAGCTGATAGCTATACTCACCCTTTCATCTACCTCTTCCACTGGTCTCCACTGAACTGTCCATGCACTGAGTTAAACTGATGTGTTCTTTAGTTGAATAATGAGTTAATAATTAGTGAATTAAATAATATTTAATTCACACAACTCATCTCTAGTGTATTAGCCGGTTAAACTAAATACAACTAGTTCAACTAGTTAACCAGAACACCACCTCCATTAACTCCTCAATCAACTCCACCAAAACTCTGCCACATGAGTCTAACTGAAGTCTAACATGCAATAGCTCACTTAACTCATAGGAAATTCAAATTTCCTTATGTCAGCTGCATGCCCCACCTCTGGGGGTCAAACTGAAGTGCTCCAAGAGAGTAAACTGCTGTTTATAGTCTAAATATTATTAAGGGTAAATAATATTTGACTTCCATATTTTTAGGAGACACGGTCTAAAAATAGCCTGGGTCCTAAAAATAAGGGTCTCATCTATTTTTACCGACATGTCGCATACTTCAAGAATCTCCAACTGGAATTCCAAAATTATGCTCCGTATGTCTAAAAATAGACATAGTCTAAAAATAGACTTTTCGACAAAAATCACATGTGTGGTCCCCACCTAGTTTAGGTGATCACTTTCCAACTAGGATCGGGAAAGATGTTTCAGGAGGCCTCCTTCACTATTTCTTGTTGCCATTTTCAACACTCCCTCTCAACAAGAAAGGACTGTCATTGCATGCGACATGCAACTCCATGCATTCGCCCTGCAACCTTCACAAGCGCCATGCAACTCCATGCATGCGACATGCAACTCCATGCATTCGCCATGCACCCTTTGCATGTGCCATGCACCCTTTGCATGTGCCATGCAAACTCATGCATGCACCATGCAACTCCATGCATCTGCTCTGCAACTCCTCTGAAACTGAATAGGCTCCAAACAACTCAATCAGTCTTGATGCATCTAGCATCTATCATCAAAGTCTTCGACTTCTTCTTGGCCAACTGCACATGTCATCAGGAACTACTGCGCTGTTGAACTCTTGCACCCATGCACTCTTGCACTTGCTGTCAACTCTGATCCGCGCTCCAGTATCCGACACTGTCACTTTGATCTGCCTGCATCACTCCACCTGATCTTGCTACTGCCATGCTGTGGGCACCTCGTAGCCAGGTTCAATCCATGAGATCCACACCATCTCATGAATCTGCCCAGAAATCTCCTCATGGGATTACTCATGCATGTTGCCCCACCTCATACCTGGTGGTATAGCTGCATGCACTCCCTCTGCCCGTCTGGCATGAAATTTCTCTGCATGAGTGGTTTCTTCCACTCCATGATCCTCTTGTGGCTGCTCCACATCCCGAGGTTCACTATCACCTGCATGCAAAACCCGCTCCCTCTCAAGCTTCAATTGCATGTCTTTCTCGCCTGCATGCAACACTTGCTCCCTCTCAGGCTTCAGTTGCATGTCTTCCTTCCGCTTCCCAACAGTAGGAAGCTCCGTAGACATCCCATCTACTTCAATACCTGCATGCAAAACTTGCTCCCTCTCAAGCATCAGTTGCATGCCTTTCATGCACTTCCCATCAGCAGGAAGCTTCGTAGACATCCCATCTACTCCAAGTCTGTAGAGATTCTTTGCCCGAATCCCAACCTTCTTGACTTGTCCTCACGCTGCATGTTGAGAGGCTCCCTCTCAACCACCAAGTCACTAACCTCTGCTTTTCTCCTCAAATCTTTTCATGCATCTTGTACCTCAGTGCATGTAGATTCTTGGCTCGCGCACATTGCAATTGTCCCGCCATCGCAAAATTTTCTAACAAAAGAGCTGATTTTAAATCGATGATATCTCCCTCATCCGAGCTCCGATTCGACCGATTTTTTTTTTTCAATTTGGGTGTTTTTTCGCAAGGAATCCAAATATGCTATTTGGTTCTGAAAATTTTTCACCAAAATTTTTCAGATATTCCCTACAAACTCGCGCACCCAAAAATTCTCGCTCTCATTCCATGTAGAAAATTATATACAATATGCATGTATATTTCCGGCTTTCTCCATCTTGATGTTTCTTGAGTTTATCCTAAAACTCAATCGCTTCCGATCTACACTTGAGAACAAATTATTTCCAAATCAGAGATCGACTGCATGGGTTTTTACCAGACCTTTCACTTTCCGAAGAAAGATGAATCCGGAGGCTATCTGGCCCGTATGCAGGCTCTGTCTGAGGAAATAAGTTTGCAATCACCGTAATAGATCTCGACAATTAATATTGCTCCGATACCATGTAGAAATTAGCTGAATAAATCACTTATTCAATGAAGATTAACCCGATCATACATTAATTTCGAATTGCATGCATAACACATAACCTTCTTCTACAATTAATTGTCACATGCGGAAAGAATAGAAGCAATCTCACATCAAATCATCACACACATTAACACAGTATGTATGGGGAAAGCTTATAGCTGAAAACCCCCAGCTATAGTATATTATAAATGGAGAGAACATGCAGCAAATACATAGTACAAACTCCTCACAAGTACTCGGTACTATCTCCCAAAGCTACACAAAAACTAGCTTGGTTTTGAACAAGTCACAGGTTCAAAACACACCCACTACTTCTCTGCCTCTATTGCGCAATCAAGGTTGGTCTAAATAGAGATCCAGGTTCGAATCTCACTGGCTTCAACTGCGCAATTTTCATTGGTAATTTCCTCCAAGTGTTATGCAAATCCCATGCAAAACTGATCCTCCAACTGATAGCTTTACTCACCCTTTCATCTACCTCTTCCACTGGTCTCCACTAAACTGTCCATGCACTGAGTTAAACTGATGTGTTCTTTAGTTGAATAATGAGTTAATAATTAGTGAATTAAATAATATTTAATTCACACAACTCATCTCTAGTGTATTAGCCAGTTAAACTAAATACAACTAGTTCAACTAGTTAACCAGAACACAACCTCCATTAACTCCTCAATCAACTCCACCAATAACTCTGCCACATGAGTCTAACTGAAGTCTAACATGCAATAGCTCACTTAACTCATAGGAAATTCGAATTTCCTTATGTCAGCTGCATGCCCCACCTCTGGGGGTCAAACTGAAGTGCTCCAAGAGAGTAAACTGCTGTTTATAGTCTAAATATTATTAAGGGTAAATATTATTTGACTTCCATATTTTTAGGAGATACAGTCTAAAAATATCTTGGGTCCTAAAAATAAGGGTCTCATCTATTTTTACCGACATGTCGCATACTTCAAGAATCTCCAACTGGAATCTCTGAATCATGCTCCGTATGTCTAAAAATAGACATAGTCTAAAAATAGACTTTTCGACAAAAATCACATGTGTGGTCCCCACCTAGTTTAGGTGATCAATTTCCAACTAGGATCAGGAAAGATGTTTCAGGAGGCCTCCTTCACTGTTTCTTGTTGCCATTTTCAACATGTCCCAGTGTTGTACCCGCGCCACTCTGTTTATGGAAAGTTTTTTAAAAAAAGAGGCGAAGTTTCGATCACAACAACTTCGTGGATGAGTCATCAGGAGTGGTTTCGCCTGAATAACCACGGCCTTCCTCCTTTGGCCTCTTGTTTCCACCTTATGGGGAACCTCCCAAGGGATAAGGCCTTCCTTCCACTATTGTAGGGATCCCAACCTCCTCCTCTCCTCTATAAATATAGCCTTCATCCATTGATGAAGGGGTGAAGAAGGCCGAAAGGTTGAAAGGGCGATAGTCTTGAAGTGCGAAGCTTTGCATCTCCCTATTCCCAAGTGCCTTTGTGCGTAAAGAATCCCTTCTTTCCCTTAAGGCCCATTCAAGCGAGAGATCGGACCATTGTTACGAGACTGCGGAGAAGGTTCCCTTTCCTTGGCGAGCTTTGCGGGACGTGGACGACCGGAGACCCGTTCGAAGGAAGCTGCGACGTCAGAACTTGGTTGTAACTTCTATTCGTTTATCATTTTAATAGATGACTATGATTATGGTTCCACTCCTTTTTCCATCATGTTAATGCGAGTAAGATCTTTTCTGACCGATGTTTAGTTACGTATGCTGGTTCCTATGCTTGTATCTGTTCGTTTCTTCTGTGTGCAGGTGTTCATCCGCGGAGATCGCGGAAGGATTGTGATCTGCCAGGGCTGAAGGACGGGGGCATCTCTTCTTCAGATCTAGCGTTGGAATCCAGGTAGGCTCTTATCCCAAGTCTTTCATTCGTAACTAGGAGCTTGCATCATAGCATTGTTTGTTTGTTGCTAGACCCCTGCTGGGCTAGTAGGGATCGCCTCTGTCCGCAGAGGGGATTTACCTCCTCAACAAATTGGCGACTCCGCTGGGGATCGACCGGTTTTCCTTGTCCCGTTTATGATTGGTTCGCTTTGATTGTTTCTCCTTGCTTGATGAACCTTCTGTATGATTTCTCCATTTACAATTTCATAGGTTACATCATGTAAAGTTGTCAATCTCAGGTTGGTGATGAGCTTTAGTTTTCCAGATTTGGGGATTTTCTGATATTTTCTCCCTCATGTCATTCCTGCATCACCTCGTTGTTTGAGCATGCCAATTGTCTACCACTTGTACTAATTGGCACATGTCAATCCCTGAGTGGTGCCACATTTCACCTATTTTCAGTGAGAGTTTAGGGTTTCTCTAACATAGCTTCAGAAATCCGATTCAGTGCCTGCTTGAATATTGTCACATAATACTCATGGTTTGGATTGATGAGCATGTTCTCAATGGTTGGTTGATTCATAAGAACCACCCATATAGTCATCTTGAGATATTTCAGAAGTTTTCTCGGGTTTCCTTTTTCACCGTTTCTAGTGGGTGGGATGGTGTGGGGTGATCCATCAATACCGGTGCTCTTGTAGTAGGGAATTTGTTTTTGGGGATATAAAGGAGCATTTGATGTAGATATCCCATTGGATGCATTCATATATGGGCACGAGAGGTCAAGAATTTAAATTAAAAATATGCAACCTCTAGCATGGCAACCTGAAGGCCGCGAGAGACACTGGTTAAAGATTGTTTTGTGCTGGCCTTAATATAGTTGTGATTTCTTTCTATTATCTTAATGCAAATATATAGTCCGGTATCATTAAAATGAGGATTGTGGTTGTATTTCTCTTTGGTTGTTTCTCTCTTAATGCTCCAGAAGTTGCCAAAAGTTGCGATAGTTGTTTAGTTTTCCTATTACAACTTAAAAGTGGTTTTTAGCAATGGGAGTCATGTTTTTTAAGGTTCATACTAATATGAAGATCTTGTAATTCTATATTCAGCATAAGAGAAGATGGCCTCTGCTTTGGGAGGTATGACAACAATTGCCACATCTACCTCATTGGGTAACAATGGAAAGGGGAAGAAGTTGGGTGCAATGTTTGATAATTATGGCAGATAATTGTCTTCTCTTTCAGTTTTTTCACCCATTTCCTTTAATCGCTCAAGCAGAAGAGGGACTCTGAGATTACGCGATAGAGAGAAGGTAGTTAATACAAGAGCTATGGAAAAGGAGTTGTACTTCAACAAGGATGGCTCAGTGACAAAAAAATTGCAGGTCAGAGAAAAAATTATGTTTAAAGGAAGGTCACCCGCACGTGAAACTTCACTGCGGTGGATCTTTCCTTGTCCACTTATATTCGATTTTAATGTGTTATTTTAATTTTTCATGGAGGGTTGTTTTGGCATATGGTCTGGCATTCAATTGCACACTTACTAAAAGCATTGTCAATTTGTCTTGCAGGTGGTGTGAACAAACTTGTTGATCTTGTTGGAGTCACCCTTGGGGCGAAGGGCAAAATGTTGTCTTGGAGAGCAAGCATGGTTCTCCGAAAATAGTTAATGATGGTGTGACAATAGCTAAGGAGGTAATTTGTAGATGTGTGCTCTGGTTTTATTTTTAACGTTGTATTAGTTCCCCCTCTTAAATGTCTTATATTTGGTAGGCATAATTTGAAAACTCAAAGGTGAAAGGAAACATATTTGTTACCCAATGGTCTACTTGGCCTATGGACTAGCCACATTAGAGTAATGCATAAATCTTTTCACAACAATAAAAGGAAAGGGTTATGGCTGAGTCAAATTTTATTGTTATTGACAGTGTAATGAAATGTATCTCAATGCGATGGTTTTGGCCTTTTTATTGGTTGAATTAGAGGACCCAGTTGAAAATATTGGGGCCAAGTTGGTAAGGCAAGCTGCGGCAAAGGCAAATGATTTAGTTGGGGATGGAACCACAACATCTGTTGTTCTTGCACATGTTGGAATATTGAAAAATTCCAGAACAATGAATGGAGAATAAATCTCCCTTCCTCTAACACAGAGAAAATAAAAATTTCTTTGACAGGAGACAGAGTTTCAATACTTTGAAAACAAATTTCTATTCCCTTCAATAACTCAAAAAAAAAACTATTACACTTCTTCCTCACTGAGAGGGATTACAAAATTATGACTGCTACAAAACGCAGTGCATAAAACCAACTCACTGTCTGTTCAAAACAAACATACTCTATCTCTAAAACACTCTGCTGTGTTTTTCACTTTCGCACTATTGTGCATACACACTTAAAAAGTTACACTCAGTCTTTCACTTTTTACACACTGCTGTGTAATAAAAAATTTACGTACTGTCTATAAAAAAAACTACCAAGATTTTTCGACCTTTTTATTTTTATATGCCGTAACATATAAAACATATTATAATAAACCCTCTTTTAAAAAAAATAAAATTAAAACTAAATTCTATGGCCCACCTTTCATTTCGCATATGATATATATATAACATATGTATATATTAAACTATCAAAACATTAAAGAACTCTTTCCGTCGGACTTCAAAAGTCTAAATAGATTGAATTTCAAACCAAATTCGCGTTCCAAAATGGGATGCTGACGTCTGCCTAATTTTAACTCGAATTCTCAATCCAATGTGCCCTATAAAAATTCGGGTCCGGTTTTCAGGTTTTCAGATTCCCTTCAATTTCATGCGATCCAATATTAATGCTCCACGTGTCCTCCTTTTGAATTTACAAAACTGTCGGGTAAATTTCTGTTTGTTTAATTTCTGGATGGTGAATTGCGTTAATGTTGGTTGTTGTGTTTAAATACAATCCTGTACAGAAATATGGCTGTGGCCGTCTACAAAAAAAACTTGCAGGAATTTTAAATGCTGAATTAAATTTCTGGATGGCATGCAAGCAACCTCCAAAAAAAAATGTTGTTGCTACATCCGTCCTTCTGCTGCAGCAGTTGAAGTTAAAATTCAACAGCACAGGGTTTAATAAGTGAGGGTGTAAAGGTAACTTTTTGTCGATAGTACTGGATTAAGATCATCTATTCATTTTTGTAGGGTCTTATGGTGCTTTGTTTTTTAGTTTTGGGTTGGGATTATTGAGTCTAAGATAGTTTTTGAGTGAAAAAATTGCTATCAGGTATTAAAAATTTTTGGTTCTTTTGTCAAAATTTATGAGCTTGTTAGGAAATACAAAACTGACAATGGTTGTATCTTAAATTTGTGAAAAATAATTTGAAATGAAACCTTTTTGTTTAGGTTGTTGCAGCAGGTGCAAACCCCATTCAAATTACTAGGGGCATTGACAAGACAATAAAGGCCCTTGTTTCGAACTCAAAATTTTGTCAAAGGAGGTAAACGCTTGCCTTTTGAGTAGGCTGGTTTTCCTTTTTGCTGATGGTTTGGTGTATCTAATTGAATTAGTTGCCTAAGGTATTTTTGGTTGAAAACTCCTTTTCATTTTTCATATAGTATTGGCCTTGTGGAATACATTTGATTGTGTGGTCTTGTTAGATCTACAACATTTGTAGTTGTTTAGTCTTATGGCCGAGGTGCATTTTTATTATGGAAATAGTTGATGCAATATTGTCATTTAATCCTTACTGCAGGGTAGCATGTTGAGAATTTTCTTGTGAAACATTTGGTATTCAAAATGACACTTGATCCTATACATCATCATGCACTTGAATTCAAAATTCATATTCAAAGTGTGCCAGACAATTCTTGCAAAATTTCAAATATTTATGTTGTTTTAAACCATTATCTTTTTCATGTATTGGATGCTGAAAATGTGAAAAAGACTTTCGTATGAAACCAACTGGTGAATAATTTCCAGCACAACAACCACTTCCAAGACATGATTTAGAAGTAGAACAATTGTGCTTATGAAGCATAGAAAGATATCCTTGATGCATTGTCAATGTTTGGCTAGGGTTATTTTTGGAGAAAATAACTCCTTATTCCTAGAATAGCGATCTTCAATACAAGTAAATGCCAGAGAAGAGAGATCATCGTGTGACGCAAAAAAACTAAAATTGGACCCCCAAGGAGAGCTGGTGTGTCTACAATCGCTCTGTCAGCATTTTCCCTTGGTGTACCCTGTTCTTTTCCTCCAGCCTGAGTCTTAATTGACTTCTTCTTTCTTCGGGTTTATTTATCAAATTCGTAGAATTTGATAAATAAATACTATCCACAATGGTTGGAATTTAATTTATATTCCCGAATTTATATTATCTCCAAGCCTTATAACCAATGTTTAACTTTCAACACTTTGTATTTATACTCCACGTTTCTCTTTAAATAAATAACTTGTAATGAACTTTCGGCTCTATATTTCACCACCTAGCCTTACAACAATCATGCTCCAGACTTATGCTAATTATCCGCCAATCGTTTAATTAAACAATTTCATTATACTCCGGCCCCACCTATATATATCAATAACCAATCAAACACTCGTATCGTACCTGGCTATCCTCCTCACACCTTAGTTAACCTCCGGGCAAGTTCAACGTGCAACCACCGTCCGATGGCCCTTCTCCAAATCAACGACTCTTGGCAATTTCGCTCAGCTTCCAACGTCGGGCTTTAACGTGCGATGGCGCGGGTTAAACGGTGGTTTTTCGGGGGTCACTTCACCACGTGTCACATTCCCTATGGAATCGCTCGCGAATAGGAAATACCGCCTACTCCGCAAAAGCGGTGCGATATGGGCAACCCGCTTTTGTGATTCCGCTCGTGGTTTTGGTAGAGGGCTTGACCACGGGTGCAAGTCCGGTTCCGCTATCCTTTTGTTTGTTAACTCATGTCCAATCCTCGGGTCAGGTTCCGAAAGCACAACAATTTTGTCTCTTTATTAAGCGGGATTTTTATATTTGAACAGTTTTCACGACCCCGGTTCTCTACACAGACCTCACCTTGGATATTTTTACATAAAAATGATTGTTCTCAATAATTATTTATATAAATTTTCCACATGTTTAGTGTGGTATTCCCATGATTTATTATAAATATGTGTATTATCAAAGAAAACCAACACAAATTTTATAATATGGGATCAAACAAAATTGTTCTTG